>JBAHVQ010182906.1:0-15985 GCA_036872915.1 Nanipora kamurai | reverse complement strand
ACGAACCACCCGATCCTTGGACTACATAGACTTTGTCCTCGATGCATGTTGACTTGAACTTTAAAACAGTAGTAAACATCCCTAGGACTGTGAGAGATTCGCTTGACTTGTAAGGATGAATTTTCACTTTGTTTGCTGAAGCTTGGGGGGCTTAGGTAGCGCTGGATAATCTTTCTCATCCAACACGTTTACAGTTGCACCAGAGTCAGCCATGATTGTCAATGGAGTGTTGTGGATGATGATTTTGAACATAGGCTGTGGTTGCTCTTTACCAGTGCTATTGACTGAGAATGTACAACCAATATCATCCGATTCTTCTGAACTAAAGTTTTCATCAACTAGATATTGAACGTTACGTTGTGTCTGATTCCTAGGCCCGTTTCTCTTTTCGGTGCTCTTGGACCTGCATACAGCTTCAAAGTGATTCTGTTTCCCACAACCACGACAAGGTTTTCCATAAGCAGGACAGGATGTTTTTCCTCCCGGATGTGGATACCCTTTGCCACAGTTCCCACATTTGCGACTATCGCCGGGTGCATTATTCCGTCCGCGTGCATTCCCGTCGTGTGACTTCCGGTTACTATGTCCACCATCTTTGTTTTGATTTTTGGCGTGCTTCTTCGACAATTTGTAGATGTCTTGCTTGCCTTCGATATTATCTGCTTGGGATTTCGACATTTCCATGGCTTTACCGGCGTCCAATAGCTGAGTCAAGGTAAGCTCGAGGTTTTGTAATGCTTTCATGCGAAGTTTGTGCGACAAACAATTCTGTACCATTTGTGTTTTAATTTCTCTGTCCGTGTCTGCAAATTCACAAATCATAGCTAGCCGTTGCAAACGAGTGTGAAACGCAGAAATATTTTCGTCGCTTTCTTGCTTGGCCTTACGAAACAAATATACCTCGTATTCTCGGTTCTTCTTGGGGGTGAAATAGTTTGTAAGCGCCGTAACAGCCTTTTCGAACGGGTTATCGTCCTCTCCAGCATTTGTATTGGGTAATGTTTCGAATATTTCGTTAACGCTTTCTCCAGCATAATGCAGCAAATGAGCTCTTTGTCTTTTGGCGTCGTCTACATCTAGTGCTAGAAGAAGATTTCTGAAACGAGTAAGCCATTTTTTCCAACGAGTATCGACTGCCCCGCCCGAGTGAACATCAAACTCTGCAAAATGCGGCAAAGCTACTGCCATATTCTACGGTTTTCCGATTTTTGTTTAACTCTTGTTTGTATTTACTAACTGATTCTATAGTAGGGACTTAGATCCCGTCCTCGTCGCCAATGTAATGTTTTTCCCGTAAGACTTTATTGAATTCCATACGTCTATCTCCATACGCTTATTTTTCTTTTTTCCATCCTACGCGGTCATCCGGGTTATCCCAGAACATCCACGTGACCCGAATGATTAAGACTACACTACACTAGCGATGCCTCCCACAATTCTAACGATTAGAAGTTATCAAGAAAAAACTGGCCAACTCCGAGTAAGCCGACTCTGCCTCAGTATTCTTGTAGTAGAATTTTGCGTTGATTACAAAGCATTCTTCTTGTGCGCGAACTGGTCTATGGTCAAGGTGATGTATGCGGACGAAGGGACTTGGGGTACCACTTTGAGATACCCCCTGGGACTAAAATCTATTCATTCTCTTCGTTTTGCATGAAAAATTCTATTGTATGAAGGACGTTGTCTTTGCTACTAAGTTTACTTAAAGTCCCTCATATACGCAATACGGCAGTAAAAACGCGTTTATATATCTCTCAATCGTCATTTTGGTGTATGCAATTAACTCCCTGGTAACAGAGGGTTTTCCCCTTGACAAGTAATATCGTCTGGCGTTAGCCGGAGTAAATACTAAAGTCTGCATCACTCACTGGTGACTGAATCTGGACTGAATCTGGCACCAAGGAGTTAAGCGAGATCGGAGTTTCTAGAACGCATGCGCATTCTGCTATCTGGACTGAAACAAGTCGGAATAAAATGCGGTAAACAAAGTTTAATTTTCATGTCGTTAGTACTGCTTTATCAGCTGATCACTAGACACAGATCACCAGTATAAAAACTTTGAAGCTTCGAAGAAACTTTCTGAAGGTATCTGTACAGTTGACGTCAAATTTATGGAAATATTTTGAATATAAACAGGGTTAGGCTAATGCTGAAGTAAGTTGGGTGCATTCCAACGAAAATAATCTAACACTGTCGGATGATTTTTTCGTTGAATTGCGGACGAAGATTGCTTGAAGTTCTCAAAGATTTGTCGATGCTTTCTGAATGTATATACAGAATTGGCCGGTAATTCTAATCGTGTTGAAACTGTTGTCGATCACGGCTTCCTTTCATAAAAATATTCACCACAACTCCATGCCAATTTCACCAACAGCCAGACCGAGTTTCAGCATGTAACATTTCGATAAAATTAAACAATATGAATACAAGTGCCTTCTGAAAGCCTTCTTAAATCTTCCACGTTTTTATACTGCTGATGTCTGTCAAATGATGAGCTGAAAATGAAGCCGTACTAACGAGCTGAAAATGAAGCTTTGTTTATCGCATTTTATCCTAACTCGTTCCAGTCCAAATAGCGTAGTGCTCATCCGTTCTCGACACATCGAACTTGCTTATTCGTCTTCGACGCTCTCGTGAGTTTAATGCACACATATGACAATCGTTTTGCACAAAATTGCAAAAGTAAACGCAGCTCAATAAAAGCAAGTTATGACAAGCACTGGCATAACTTGTGTCAACTTACGTTCTTTCATACGATTAATCAGATCATTATCATTATCATCATTATCAGAAACACTTTGAAATATCTTTTCTTAGATCAGTCGTTTTAGAATAAATGCCACTTTCATAAGACACACCAGAAAAAAGAAATTTAGGGACTTTTCTTTAACATGGGAAGATTTTTAGAAAATTTAAGGACTTTTGAGTATTCAATTTTCTAAAATGCAGATTGAAGGACTTTCATGATTTTTGAGGACCCATACGAACCCTGTTTATTATTTTACTCTGGCTAACGCCAGACGATTTGACTCGTCAAAGGCAGTGAAGGAGTTAAAGTAAACAATAGGACTTTAAGTCCATCACATAGATTATAGAAAGGCTGTCGGAAACTGTAATTTAATAGGTTAAATTTAGGCCAATGGGATTTTATTTGGTTGAGAAGGTGGGGAAGTGGAGAGAAGAGGTTCGTGGGGAGAGGGAGAGAGAGAGAGACAGAGAGACAGAGATTAAGAATAAACTGCTGCGAGAATCGAGAAAGGATTACAATAAAATATTAGACAAACCAAACTTGTGAAGTGTTGGGAAAACTATCGGGGGCAATTCCCGACATAGTGGCACCTCCGACGGGATCGGGAATTTATTCGCAACTCCCTGAAGAACAAGAACCGACCGTGAGAACCGTCTGTAACGAGAAAACTTTGAGCCAGTTAGTGGGTGACAACAAGTGTAATCGACCAAACAAAAACATGGAACCGCAACTAAAAGAATTGGAAGGGAAATTGCGAACGCTGAAATTTACCTTGAAGAAGAACGGCGAAGTGACTGAAACCCGAAACCTCGAGGTGATAGTGAGACACGAGACATCGATCAAGACAAAAATTAACGCATGTTATACCTTGAAAGAAAATATCGAACTAAAATTTGGCGAAGAAGAGACTGAGGAACAGGTAAAGGAATGGGCCAGTAGCATTGAAGAACAACTGAAGGAAGCCGACAAAAAGGCTATGGAATTATGCAGTTTTAAGGAGCAAATCACCAAGGAAAATCGGGAACTTGAAAGGGCCAAAGTCGAGCAAGAAGAAATGGCTCTCGAGCAAGCAAAACACGAGCTGAAGTTGAGTCGAGAACGCGAACTGTTAGAGCAACAACTGAAGTTTCAGAAAGCTTTGGGAATCAGTCAGCAGAATCAAGCGAAAAAATCCGTATCGACAAAGCTTCCAAAGCTTTCCATCACAAAGTTCGACGGGAAATGTGCCAACTGGTTGCCATTTTGGAACAAATTTCACGCTGAAATCGACCGTACCGATCTTCCAACTGTTACGAAATTTGCATACTTAAAAGAGCTCGTCGAACCAAAGGTGAGAGCACATATTGATGGATTGCCACTAAACACTAAGGGATATGAAAGAGCAAAATTCATTTTGAAAGACGAGTACGCGAAAACGAGTGAAATTGTCAACGCTTATGTCCAGAACATTCTAGAGCTGCCAACTATTAAAGATGCCGATCCCGGTGAGGTAAATACCTTTTACAAAACATTACTGTTTAACGTACAATCTCTTGAGACTTTGGGGAAGTTAGAGCGTGTAAACGGGATGACTAGAAGTGTGCTTGATAAGTTAAAGGGCATAAAGAGTGATCCGGTACGAGGGCACGAGTACTGGCAAGACTGGGACTTACCAAACCTTATTCAAGCTCTGAAAAAATGGAAAGATATTAACTCCAGCGACAAGGAGAGTGCTAACGAAAGCAAAGAGAGGTCGAAAAGAAAGGAAACACACAGAGCGCGAAAACGCGCTTGTGTTTACTGTGATGACGTCAATCATAATTCCCACGAGTGTACACGCGTGGTTGAGGTAGATGAGAGAAAGAAGCTTCTGGCCAGGAAAAAGCTATGTTTTAACTGTACGGGTTCTAAACATCGAGCCAACGAATGCAAAAGCACAACCCTTTGCCAAAAATGTAACCAGAAGCACCATACGTCAATTTGCACAACAAGAGAGAAACTACTGACAGCTACCGGGGGAGGCGCGCGACAAGTCGTCTACCCTGCGGTGATCGTCAACGTGAAAGGAGTAGAATGCCGTGCACTACTTGATACAGGAGCTGGAAGCTCCTACGCATCGGCGGCACTGTTAGACAGACTTCCTAAGAGGTCGCAATCAAAGCAAGTTCGTCGGATTGAGATGATGTTGGGCTCGACTACTCGTGAAGTAAATATCTCAACTATCTGTATCGAAGCCCTTGATGGAAGCGCGAAGTTACAAGTTGAAGTGACAAGAGTCGACCGTGGGAAGCTATTCATGATCGAGAATCCGCATTACCCAAAGTTACTTAACTCTTTCAAACATCTTAAAGAAGTACAAATGGTGGACGATGATCCCAAACCGTTCCTACCAGTGCATCTGATCTTAGGTGCAAGCGAATATGCGGCTATCAAGACGGCAGAACCACCTCGTCTCGGGCGTTCCGGAGAACCAGTGTCTGAGAAAACAAAATTGGGATGGGTAATAATGTCGCCTGGGAAAGAATATGACCATTCCAAAATGCTTTTAACCCAAACAAGTCATGTTGATTATGAAGAATTGTGTCGTTTAGATATCCAGGGTTTAGATGACAACCTGAACATGACCGGTGGACAGTCTATGCAGAATTTCGCAAGCAGTTGGTAAGAGATCCCGAAGGGTGGTATGAAACGGGGTTACTTTGGAAACCGAATCACCCCCCTTGCCGAGCAACAAAGCTGGCAGTCTGCGTCGACTGGCACAACTTCATAACAAATTGCAACGAATGGACTACACTCAGAGGTATGCCGAAGTCATTGAGCAGCAAAGAAAAGAGGGAATAGTGGAGGACGCCAGTGAACCACCAACAAAAGAGTTCTATATACCTCATAAGCCGGTGATACGAACAAATGCAGAGTCGGCGAAGTTACGCGTCGTCTACGATGCATCAGCCCGACCAAAGCCGGAAGCGCCCAGCTTAAATGATTGCCTGTACGCTGGTCCACAGCTTCAGAATCACTTGTGGAATGTATTGTTGCGCATGCGTTTCCACCCCGTTGCTATCACTGGTGATATTAAACAAGCGTTTCTACAAATTCGAATTAAGGGAGAGGAAAGGGATTCTCTGAGATTCCATTGGAAGGAAAACGAGCGGTCAAAAATCGAAACACTCAGATTCACGCGTGCGTTGTTTGCGCTGATATGTTCTCCCTTTCTTCTGGGCGGAGTGGTAGATTATCACCTGGAAACTTGGCAAACTCGACAACCTGAGTTGGTGGCGGAGATTCGTAGAAGTCTTTATGTAGATGACCTCCTAAGCGGCAAACCAACCGTAGCAAGAGCGAGAAATTTGGAAGAAGGTACCATCAAAATCTTCGAAGATGCGAAGCTCACGTTACATAAATGGCATTCCAACGTTTCCGAGTTGGAGCAAGACAAACCCAAAGCTGGAGTTGAAGAGTCTTTCGCTAAACAACAGCTTAATACATCAAGTCATCCTGAATCAAGTCTCCTCGGTCTACCGTGGGACAAACAAGAAGACACAGTCAGTGTAGTTATCCCGGAAACGGAAGAAGTCGTAACTAAGAGAGAGCTCTTAAGTAATCTTGCGAGAATTTACGATCCATTTGGCTTTGTGGCACCAGTGACCCTCAAAGGGAAGAACATCTACCGAAAGGCCTGCAATAGGAAAATTGCGTGGGATGCAAAGTTGCCTGAACCAATGACGTATGAGCATCGCAAATGGGTGAAAGAACTGCCTCAAAGAGTCACGATTCCAAGGACATTGGCAAATCACCGTGAACCTATCTACGAGATTGAACTCCATGCATTTGGAGACGCGAGTGCGAAAGGCGTATCGGCGGCGGTATATGCTATCGTCAAACAACCCTCAGGAGTTAACGTTGGATTAGTTACTGCCAAAGCCAGACTAGCAAAGCAGGACCTTACCATACGTCGTTTAGAACTCGTTTCTGCTCATATGGCGACAAATCTCGTCACAAATGTTCGATGCGCACTGGAAGAAATGCCAGTGAAAAGGTTGTTCGGATGGCTTGACAGTACAGTCGCCCTCCATTGGTTGAAAGGTGGCGGAGAATATAAGCAATTTGTTGCAAATCGCGTCAGGAAAATTCAAGCCCATCCGGAAATTACCTGGCGTCATGTTCCAAGCAAGGACAACCCGGCTGATCTGGGCAGTAGGGGAGGAAAAGTTTCCGGTGACAAATTGTGGTGGAATGGACCTTCGTGGCTTACAAACCCTGCGGGGTGGCCACAGGATATCGTGACAATTGCCACCCCCGAAAGTGAGTCAGAGGTCAGAGCAACGAGGGAAGTTTTCAATGTAGCCGTCGAAACAACTGACGAACTTGACGAGCTATTGGCTACGTTCTCTCTGAAGAAAGGGATCAGAATCGACGCATGGATAGCTCGATTTATTTTTAACTGCCGTTCAAGCAAGAACGATCGACGACGAGGACCAGTGACGACCGACGAGATCAGTGAGCAACACACCTTTTGGATAAAGCGGGGTCAACTAAATCAAGCCGAGCGGACAACGGAAGACAAGCAACGCCTTAACACGCAGTTGAACGATAAAGAAATCCTGGAGTGCAGAGACCGCTTACAAAGTGAGTATCCAGTTTTCCTACCAGACACCCATCTTTATACGTGGAAACTTGTCGAAGACGCGCACGAACGTACCTTACATGGGGGAGTCGGCCTCACCATGGCGAAAATTGGAGAGAATCACTGGGAACCAAGGCTCAGGCAAGTCGTGAAGAAAGTTATTAAAAGATGCCATGGTTGCCGACGGTTTCAAGCGAGACCGGTAATAAGACCACCACCCGGAAATTTACCGCAAGATCGAACTGAAGGTGACTGTCCATTTCAAGTTGTTGGAGTGGATTTTGCCGGACCGATAAGATATCGCGTCACAAAGAAGACCGAAGGAAAAGCATACATCACTCTCTACGCTTGCAGTTTAACCCGAGCTCTCTATCTCGAGCTTAGTACGAGCAAGGAAACCAATGAATTTCTGCGTACCCTTAAACGGCTCATAGCAAGAAAAGGCAGACCTGAAAAGATATACTCAGACAACGCAAAAATGTTTGCTGCCGCAGCAAAATGGTTGAAAAGGGCGCGAAGAGACGAGAGATTCCACGATTTCTTGGCAAACGAGAAGATAAAGTGGCAATTCAATCTAAGTCGGACCCCATGGTGGGGTGGACAGTACGAGCGTTTGGTTGGCCGAGTGAAGCGCGCACTATATAAGTCAACTGGGAACAACTGCCTAACTTGGACCGAGCTCGAAGAGGTTTTTCTAGACATTGAGGTAACGCTGAACAACCGTCCTTTAAGTTATCAGGAAGATGATGTTCAAATGCCAATCCTTACACCCAATAGCCTGCAGTTCGTCGGATCAACTTACCTTCCCGAGATACAGCCTTATCACACAGAGGATAACGACCTACGCAAGCGCGCGAAATACCTAAAGAAGTGTAAGGACCACATGTGGCGGAGATGGACTAAAGAGTATTTACGTTCCTTGAGAGAACAACACAACTTAAAACATGATGCAAAGCCGACCACTTTGGCAGTGGGGCAGGTCGTAATCATTGCTTCCGATGAACGTAACAGAGGCAAGTGGCCATTGGGAAGGGTAGAAGAGCTTTACCCTGGACGAGATGGCGTGATTCGAGCAGCCGAGCTGAAAACGGATAAAGGCTATTTGGAGAGAGCAGTAAATCATCTCTACCCACTTGAATTAGCGTGTGACAGAACACCTCCGGATAACCGTGAACAGCTCAATCCAGAAGCTCCGACGTTTCGACCATCTCGTGATGCTGCTGCTGTCGCCAGGCTGAGAATTCAAGAGCTGGCTAATGACGATTAAGTTCAGTAAACAGCGCAGAAACGCTTCCTCTATAGTTTAAAGTTTACTTTAATTGTTCAGTTTAGTTGTTAAGTTAACAGTTTAATTACAGTCATTCAGTTTCCTTTTAAAGGTAGACATATATCTCTACAAGAGATATATGGTGGGAGAGTGTCGGAAACTGTAATTTAATAGGTTAAATTTAAGCCAATGGGATTTTATTTGGTTGAGAAGGTGGGGAAGTGGAGAGAAGAGGTTCGTGGGGAGAGAGAGAGAGAGAGAGAGAGAGAGAGAGGCAGAGACAGAGAGAGAGATTAAGAATAAACTGCTGCGAGAATCGAGAAAGGATTACAATAAAATATTAGACAAACCAAACTTTTGAAGTGTTGGGAAACTATCGGGGGCAATTCCAGACAAGGCATTTAGAGTGTTGATCTTGCAGCTGATACTTTTCTTTTAACCCGTCGTATCCAAGGACTTTCCCCTTGACGAGTAAAGTCGTGTGGCGTTAGCCAGAGTAAAATACTAAAGTCTCCATACGTCAGCGAGGACTTATACGGACAGGAAGGAGTTAACGACAAAACCAGAAACAGTAAAGACTAACAAAACCACAATGCCTTGCAGTGTGAAAACGAACCCGTTTCAATGGTAGGAAAGAAATGAAGAATCCCCAAAGACCCGCTATTCATAATACTTACAACGCTGTCCTCGTATTGCGTAAGCTATCTTTATTTCAGGACAATATTTTGCCATTTTTTCAGCTACTTCGCCAGTTTGCTTTGCAAGTTCCATGGTGGGTGAAAGACAAATAACCTGAAACATGGAATGGATCAACTTAGAAAATAAAGGCCGTTTTTCGGTTCTGGCGTTGGGCAGCGAAACGTAGCGGAGCACGCCGACAAAAATGCCAATTACTCCAGTGACGATATAATCTTGACTACTCCGCATGCTCATCGACATGCTTCGCCACATTTCTTGGAACTGCAAATGCTCAGTGCTACGTTTAAAGTAGAGTACTGGCTTCATACCGGGCAAGATGTCGACAAGTGAAGTAGTTGCCTGACCGTTTGCTATACTTCTTATCCTTCGTTTCTCAGGGGTTTCATTTAAAGCTGGATGCCGGAGAAGATGTCCGCTTGTTTGGCATTTAATGTCCAGAGCCCGGTTGTTCAACGGACGATTACCACTAATCCTCGGTTCGGCTCCTTTATCAGATATGTTCTGTTTGATAACTTTAGTTTAAACTTTCTGCGATAAAACCTTTTAATACTTATATGATATATGAAAAAAAATATAAACATTCTTTCCTACATTAGAAGTATTTCATCCACAAAGTTTTCACTAACCCTGGATTAAGCTAATCGCCCTTTGACCAACCCGGCCCAATACTTTAACATGATAATATAACAATATACCCAACTATTACATGTACATTTTCCGGCACTTTCATCAACTGATACTTTACTTTCAAAGTTGGGCAAAAACCCTGCTATAGGCTGCCTCTCATTTAGCAAACCCTCCCTCTCCGACGCTGACAGAGGGGAAATGTTATCACAAAAGGAAAGGTAGTAGTTGCAAACGCTCTTTTATCGCGGTCTAATAGGAAGTTAAATCAGAAAGCCAGAAAGTGCCCTGAGTCGGACAAATGTTTCGATGCGATATAACTAAAGTAGCTAATTGCAGCACACAATTTAGACCGTGCAACCCAACACTGTCAACCCTTTCAGCGATGATGGTGCACGCCCCTTACTATTCTGTAAGTGGTGCACGCCCCTTACTATACTGACTAACGTCAGAACATTTTATCAACAAGATTTTACTCAGAAGAGTATCCTTCCAAAATTCGAGCGGTTATGGCAGTGATATATCTCGTGTCTCGGACCAGAAAGAGTTGAAGTTAACCCGAAATAAATTTGTGCATTCCTGTCACAGAATACCTGTCTAATGCCTCGGCGGAGGTTTTCCCTAAGTGTGGCGGTTTTAATTTGGTCAACAATTTTTGGCATAAATGCCCACTCCAGTTCTATTTACGATCGCTAAGGAGAAAGCCCATGACTATCAGCAGAGAGTTGACTACCTCTTTGCTCGTGCGATCAAACCTTCGACATCAACTGCGGGAACAGGATTCGTACATTGGATCTCAAGGGTGAGATGTTGCAGCTCCAAAGTGCTTCAACCCACAACCCACCAAAACTAAAGGTGCATTCTCACCTGCGGGAAATTCTCATCTGGATTGACTCGACTCAACATTGTTAAAACAAAAGCAGCTGTCTTTCCCGTCCCCGACTGAGACTGAGCAATCATGTTATTTGGTCTACAGTAAAATAAAATTCAAGCATTCCTCTGAATTCTGTTGCACGGTAGAACGACATTAGCAGAACGAAGTAGGTCAGTTAATGTGTACTTACGGGTCAGCCAATAACATTGGTAACGCTGTTTCTTGAATTTTGGACGGGGTGTTGAAACCCATGCCATAGACTCCACGACGCAATGTATCTTTCCTAAGAGAACGTCAAATGAAAATTAATGTAAAGTTTACACAAATAAATATAATTTTAAAATTGAATTGACGTTTGGGACATTACAGATGTCCATGATCAGAATGAGTTCAACTGCATTTCAACTCCCAGTCGAATTACAGGAAATCACTGGATAATTACGAAAACATCTTTGCATAATACCCTGAGGATGGTTGTGAAATAGAACAGAAACACCGCACATCCATCCGCACGGATAGCGTTAAGTAGTCAAGAGAATATCCCGTCCACTTAAGTTGCATAAAAAGTCGCCTCCAATCCCTGTACACTCGATAGCTGAACAGCTGGAGCGTCGGACAGCTGCCAGCTTTTCAGTTGACTTCGGCAGTACTGTATACGATAATTGTAAATTGTAAATCACTCACTGAGTTTATAAAGGTTGTACCTGATGTGCTAACAAGTGTTTTATATTTCAATTAATGTTTTTCCAGATGAAAATGCAATGAATAACATTTTAATGTGGCAAAAACTTACAACGGCAATTCTTCAAAAGACTTCACTGAATATAATGGTGACGACGGATCCTTACGTTGAACTTCAACCTCTTTTGTAGATTCAACTAGTTTAGCTCGCAGCACCTTAGTCAACAAAGATCTTTCATCTTTTGATAATGGCTTCTCATCCACTAAAAGTGATGTAAGTTGAAAAGTTGAACTGTGACGTAATAACTCGATCAATAGAGTTAAAAATAAGTGTAATGCGAGAATATTCTCGGGTAGCAAACGTAAAGCACTGGATTGATTGACCTAGTTTGGGATTGTAAAATGGTAGCAAACCACCGCATGTCAGAGTTAGATCGTCCACTGAGCTGAGGTAAAATTACACAATCAAAATATTTGAATTGCTTGTTGTTTTATACTAAGCCCAGTTGCTAGACTAAAGTTGACAGGTTAGTGCAGCAGAGTAAATTGTAAGAAGTGTGAACAAAGTTTTCATAGTTGTGCAGATATTGATTTGGGCAAGGATTTCGCTGAATTTATGTTTTCACTATGCCAGAATCTCCCCGAATGACCCTCCATTGGAGCTATGGACACGCTGCTTCGGAACATTTTTAAAATCCCGAAGTCGGAAGGTGCATTCTGATGCATGGTAAGGTGCCATGAAAAAGATAAAGGGATCTACTTGTATCATATAGTCAGAATTTGCTGACTCTGAACCTAATATTGTGTCAATGAAAAAGGACATGCAATACTGTCTGCCGCGCAAAAAGAAACTCCTTAGTGATTGGTCAGAATGTAAGTGACCAGTAAGCATCGCCAGCACTTCTTTAGAAGGATAAACTGACTGAAATGCACTCTTGGTATCAATGATGTCGACATACAGTAGATAAGATTCTGAGCTCGAAATTAGACTACTGAAGAAATTTTAACATCAGCCGGGGGAGTATGAAATGATTCCCGGTTGGGCGGGATAGATTTGGATTATAGAGTCCCCTACACCCCTATGTCATTAAAAATCTGAATGAATGGATTTGAGTAACATCTCATGCAAGACTGGGTTGAGTGGTAATCCTCTCTTGATGAATGAGAGTCAGATGAGCAAATGTGGTTATTGAAGACAGGGCTGCATTCCAACTGTGTGTGGAAAGCGTTCTTACCTCATCCAGAACATGTTCTTACCACATGTTCTTACAACAGGTTCCAACTGCATCTTGCATACAATTTTCGTTAGGTTATTTCTGAGTAGTACTGTATGTGTAAAATGCAACCCCTGCTCAGCCCTAACTTTCTGCCCTATATATACAGCATATATGTGTGTATATACACCATAATTATCTTTATAATTCACTTATGAAAATGAATTACCGTACAACAGGAATAATACCTGACTTAGGTGCTTCTTCCCTTTGTACAGTGTTTGCTGTTAATCCAGTTGAGACAGGTGCAGATGGACTGGGAGAGTGTTTACTGCCAATATTGAGGTCACCAACCTAGAAGAAATGGGGATGATTACCATAAATATTTTTAAAGAGATCACATTAGTTTATTCAGAAAATTTTAACATAATTTCCATGAATTTTGAAAGTAGCATACTAGGCATACTGTATTACATGTACCACTATACTGACTACAGTAATAGTCAGTATAGTCTACAGTAAGTACCACTGAGGTTGGGCATGATGGATGTCTTCCCACAGTAGCCTTAACTGTAATTCTCAAAGCTTGTGATGTAAGTAAAAGATGCTTTGCTGATGTTAAGTGACTGGTGAGTGATCTGAATGAAATCCACCTAATCATTGATCTGTTGAGACTACTGTACCTAATGCCTTGTGAAAAACATGTAATATCTTGAAGAAAATAGGTAGGAAAATAGGACAAAAATACCGTACAGTAGTTACATGTATGTCACAGGATATTCAGATAATGGTTTTATAGGCAAGGGAAAAGAAGTGAAAGATATACAGATATATCCAGTAACTGACAGAGCAGATTCCACTGAAGTGTTGCCAAAGAAATGAAGTTCATTTTCCACTACTCCATTTGCTTGCTTGCAAAAATTCTCCAACTAAGTAACCAGCTCCATATCAGAGCAACTTTTCAGCAAGGCAGGATAACAAACATTAAAATTTTAACGACCTCCTGCTTTTTGCTAGGGAACTTGAATCTAGGGTTTTATTTAAAACATTTTTAGATGAATGTTCTTAAATGCACTTTTATGTAGTAAAATTGTTTAAATTTCTAATGAAGTATTTAACTTGTAAATATTAGCCTATGTAGAAGAATGAACTCAGACAGAGAATAATAATGTTGGATGTCGCTCCAAGTGATAAACCTTACTGGACAAGTAGAGAAGACTCTACTTGGCCCAGCAGGGATTCAAATCCTTCGGTTTACTAGAACGATGCTCTGCTGTACCAACTGAGCTACAGGTCAAGTTGGGAGCTGGTCACAAAACGTTACTTGGGTTCTTGATATTTTGAAACATATACTAGTTTCCTCAATATCGGAACATTTAAGTTCTATCAGATTTTAAATAGCTTATGCAGAAGAATGAACTTGGGTAGAGAATAATAATGTTAGATGTCACTCTGAGTGATGAACAATACCAGACAAGAAGAGCAAACTCTACTTGGCCCAGCAGGGATTTGAACCCATGACCTTCAGTTTACTAGTCCAATGCACTACCAACATCAACTACATAAGCTATTTAAAATCAGATAGGGCTTAAATGGCCCAATACTGAGGAAACTAGTATGTGTTTCGAACTATCAAGAACCCAAGTAACATCATTTCATGACCAGCCTCCAACTTGACCTGTAGCTCAGTTGGTAGAGCATTAGACTAGTTAACTGAAGGTCACAGGTTCAAATCCATGCCGGGCCACGTAGAGTTTTCTCCACTTGTCTAGTAAGGTTCATTGCTTGGAGTGACATCCAACTTTATTGTAAATGTTACTATTTTTAACAATTTTATTTAATTAGATAATCAAAAGGTTTGCCATTCAGCACTGCCGACACAGCACTCTAATTTTTTTATTTAACAAGACACAGGAACCTAGTGATAATAGCACAATTTCACTGATAGGTTATCCTATATAAACACTCACAATTATTATTACTATAAAAGTTGAAGTGCTTGTGTTCCTGCCAAAAATCTGTGGCAAGAACTTTCCTACAATTGTATATCTTAATATCAATATTGTACTGTCTTAAAATTTCCTTGTTAACCCTTTAATGCTCAGGGTTCATCCCTGTGACAAGTAAAATTATCTGACCTTAGCCCTTAATTCCTTCCTGTCTGTATAGGACCTCAGTGATCCATGGAAATGTTAGTATTTTACTGTCTAACACCAGACAATTTTACTTGACAAGGGTAAATTCCTGGGACAGCAAAAATCTCCTTAACTCCTTCCAGTCTGTATAGATCCTGTGACCTATAGAGACATTAGTATTTTACTTTGGCCAATGCCAGACAATTTTGCTCGTCAAGGGGAAAGTCTGCAGACACGAAAAGGTTGATGGTTAAATACATAATTGTTATATGGCTGTCAAGTAAATATGCTGTGTGACGTTATCTTTTATGTCCACAGTATTTTGATGTATAAACAACAGTTGTATCTCAGTCAGGACAAAGTTTTCTGTGGAAATCCCTCAGTAGCATAGTCTAGCAAAAACACTATCAGGAATATACTCTTTCCCAGGACCTCCTCGACAAACTAGAAATCAGGGTCCCAGTTAAGGATAGTGAAAATGCCATGAATTGTGGATCTTCTTAATTATGTAGGAGTGAGATTTTATTTTGAAATACCAGTACATGTTCTGACCCTTCGGACCCTGCAGCATTAAAGGCCCTTCATCAGCAGTGTACTGTAACCAGGACATCAATCACATTATATGTATTTTGAATGTTTTATTTCTCTAACACAGTAAATACAGAGTGTTCAATGGTGTACAGTAGCAGACACAAAAGCTCAAATGTACAAGCAAAGGAAATGTACTACAACCTCCTCTAGTCTGGACAAACAACCAATGAGGGCAGCCAAACCAAGAAGTGGTGCAAAATGACAAAAATTAGTGAAACTCTCCAATGAACAACAATAACAAGGCCAGATAGCCAGAACAATACACATAGGGTCTTCAATTCCCAATTTACAGACATGCCAGGGAATTTAGGGTGTTTTTACCAACAATAAAAAAAGAGAGGGAAAATAACAGAAAGACTGGTTCTCTGAAACCAGCCAGTGAACACATATTTCTAGTTTTAGATCACAAGCCAGGGTTCAAAATAATTTTTTAAAAATGAAGTTTTTTTATAGGATATTTTAAGACATGTGCCGGCTATTTTTGTCGTTTTTTTCCGTGATGGGGGAATGAATGAAAACATGTTAAGAGTGGATGTTTTCCCCAGTTC
>JBAHVQ010182885.1:0-15987 GCA_036872915.1 Nanipora kamurai | reverse complement strand
TATATTTTATGACGATGTTGGATACATGTACAATCTACAATGTATGCAACAACCAAATATGTGGAAGGGTAAATGGTAGGTTTTCTTACTGACAGAACGACGGGGCGAGGTTACCGAATAAATTCAGTTTACGGACAATGTCCGAATGGTCTTTACCATCATATCCTCACAAGAAGTTCCTGACACCCACGACGGACATCGAATTGACAAAATGTCAAATATCAAACAAATATATCTTGAAATATCAAGAGCTGAAGTAACATCAATTTCGTGACCAGCTCCCAACTTGACCTGTGGCTCAGTCGGTAGAGCGTCGGACTAGTAAACCGAAGGTCGCGGGTTCGAATCCCTGCCGGGCCAAGTAGAGTTTTTTCTACTTGTCCGGTATGGTTCGTCACTTGGAGTAGCACTAACATCATTATATACAAGGCCATATCTTATTTACATGTGACCAACAAATGAATCAACCTAATCAATCAACGTTAATTATCTAAAATGGGAAGAATCCAAAGTTTTCGCCCCATTGTTGACTCAACATAAACAAAATAAAATAAATCGAATCCTGGTTCGATTCTCGTCACGGGCTAATTTCGACCTATATGCACCTGACTACCACACGCCTCGCAGCATCGGACAATATAGATAAAATAAATCCTGTAAAAACGCCCCTTTTTACAATCAACAGTACCAAATAATTACATTACGCTGACTAGAAACTACTACACATGAAGTATAAAAAATTCGACATAAATCTACTTGCAATATATTTACCACGCCTGAGATATTGCATGCACGACACTGATTTGGGGATTTTTTTAAACGATTCATCCCTTTTCAATGTCAAAGTTCGGGAAGACCAGAATTGTTGCTCCGTCGTCTCAAGGCATCTATCTTTCGATTTAAATTGCTTATTATTGTTAAATAGACGTCTATTTGTTCGTCTTTTCGACGACAATCCTCTCGATGTAGCCAGTCCTGTGAAGAGATAAGAATTCTTTTAAGATAGGACAAGCGACAATTACTACTTTCACAAAAAAGAAACAGAAATAGGGTTGCTTTTATCTTAAGAGCAAGTATGCTATTCAAATTATAAAAAAGTGACTTCTCGAGAATGTTATTATTTTACTTATACCTTAAGAGTTTTTGTCGACACAAGTACTCGGAAGAGATAAACGTGAAGAAAAACACAGTCCGAAACGATGACGTAACAAAGTGACTAACAACCACTAATCATAAACCATGAACCACCAACCACCAACCATTAACCATCAACAAACAAAGAACAACCATCAAGGAAAAATCATTAACGAATAACAAACCACCTTCGACCAGCAATTATCAACCAACATCCATCAATCGTCCACTAGAAACTAACAATATAAAACCATAAATCATCAACCGACATCTATAAACCAAAGAACCAACAATCACCAACCTGTAACCAATAATCATCACTTAAAAACCACTAAAACAGCTTGTGAAAAGAATTTTCGGAATAACTAATGCATGATGACAATCAATCAAAGTAAACTTACTAGTTCTTCAACTAAATAATTGCACCCATTCACTTCCAGTGGTTCGAGTTCTTGCAGTCTCCTAATTTGCCGATGTACTTGATTAAAAAGTTCATCACATTTTCTCTTCAATCGGGCATTTTTTCCTGACAATTTTTTGTTTTCTTTGGATAGCTGTTCATTCATCTTTAAGAGTTCTTGTTCCTTTTGCCGTGAACTTTGTCTTTTCTCTTTGAAGAATAGATCTTTTTCCTTGGAGAGAATATTTTTCTCTTTGGCAAGTTCATCTTTCTCCTTGGAATGTTGTTCTTTCTCATTCCAAAGTTGTTCTTTCTCCTTGATGAGTTGTTTCTTATCAAAGGATATTTGTTCTTTCTCCATAGAAGTTTGTTTCTTTTCTTTTAAATGCTGCTGGTTTTCTTTTGACAGTAGCCTACATTCTCTGGAAAATCTATCATTTTCTGACAGTAGTTCTTCTTTCTGTCGTAAATGTTGTTTGTTTTCCCTTTGCACTTGTTCTTTCTCTTTGGTTATTTTTTCCTTCTCTATCATCAGTTCTTTGGTCTTTGTGAAAAAATTATCTCTATCGTATTGGAGCTGTTTTGTCTCAGTTTTATAATAGTTGTTCTCCTTCAGGATTTTTTCATTTTCTCTGAAGAGGTGTTGGTACTTGTTCTTCAGCTGTTTGTTTATTTGTAACAGAGTGTTCTTCTCCATCGAGTATTGTTTACTATCGTTTACAAGCTGTTCGTTTTCCTTCAGAAGCTGTTGGCATTTCTTTATCAATTGTTCTTTATCTTTTGTGTACTTGTTTTTCAATTCTGAAGGTTGATTTTGTTGATTTTCCTCCATGAGTTGTTCCTTCTCCTGCTCGACTTGTTTCTCATGTAATAAATACATTTTTTGCTCCTTCAATGGATTTATACTTTCTTTAAAATATTTTTTTAACTGTGCTTTTAACACTTCAATCTGTCTTGATTGTTTCGATTCGTTTGTCAAAGGGTTTTCGTTGGTGTCTGAAAGTTGGTCGACCTTGTCCGAGAAGATTCGGTTGTCCAGAACCAGAAGGGCATCTTTCTCCATGGTTTGCTATAAAATGACATCCGCATAAATGTGAATGCTTTCTCAACTGATCAGTGGAAGGACCGTGGGAAGCTGTTCAAAACTCGGACAAATTATCCGGTGGATAGATTCAAGAACTCGATTATTCAAGTAAAATAAGGGGGAAAGATATTTTTCTCTCCCTCGCTGCAGTGGCGGATCTACATATAGCGGCCCTCCTTTTTAAACCTAATTATTCTTTTGTCGTTATCTTATGGCTGTTATAATTAAAGAATATATAGACTTATATAGCCAAAATGTAACCATAAAATTACACATTCCCGACCTCTCTCGAATAACGTGGCGTCCCTAATTCCAGTCTTCCAAGTTTGGTATAAGGGACGAAACGTTCAAGGTTGAAAATCAATCTTATACCAAACAGAAAACTAAGAAGATCAATCTAAAAAGATTAACGTTTCGATCGATGTTAGAGTGAAAGTTGTCTTTCCCGCCAAAAAATGAATCATTTAGATTGAAAAAATATCAATAACTTCAATGACTGAAATTTCCAATCCTTTGAAGTAAGTGAGTATGAAAACAATTCAGGCTCTGAACAACCCAGCGCATGCTGATAAAATATTTTAGAACCTTCAAATGCCGACTCACGTGCGAGATGGTGCATAAAAAGTACAACGTAATAATAAAATAGAAAATAGGGAATTTCTGAAAAGTAAACGAATACAAAAAAAGTAGGGGCACATTATATACGTATGCCTATTGGCATTTGGTTCTTAGTCCGTGCTTTGAGGCGAAATTTCGGAATAATAAAGAAATGTGCATAACAAACCTAAAGTTCAGCAAGGATCAAAGAAAGACATCATATTTGACATGTAAGAAGTACCACTTTTTACATTTTCGCCGTAAGGATTAGGATCTACAAAAAACGAAGATAGATGTCACCCTTGTTTTGCAAGAAGCTTACCATCTCACAACGTAATTCCTCAGTCTTTTCTTCGGATGTTGCACACCGATGTTTTAACTCTGTTTTGTCCTCATAAAAAGTTCCTTCACGTAGCTTAACTTTCAGTTCGCTTTCTAAAGGCTCTGCCTTTTTTAACATGTCTCCGTTTTTAGGTGAACTGGGTAGTACAGAATTTTCAGTGCTTTCAAATCCCCTTTCCTATAAATAAAATAGACAAACTCTGTTTAGGTAATAACAGTGTATATGGTCTATTTGCTGGACTACTGCTATTATTGATGCAAAAGGTAATTTTCAAATTAGGTTCGTTTTCACGTTGTTGCAGGTGAATAGTGCGTACCGCATTCTTCAATAACACCGCACACACAGACTTACCCTTGTTTCTTCTATGTCACATTCCGAACGAATATGGTTGCTATGGCGCTGAACATTGCAGTCGCGTGAATTATTCACCGCCACGTCTTGTTCACCACCGTACCTTCCTTGGATCATTTGGTTCTTGTCGTTTGGCATGTCGTTTTCTACGAACTCTTGTAAAATATCCAGTATTTTTGAAATTCTTGCATGGTTTATCGCTTCGTCGTGCCGCATAGCATTTCGCAATGTAGTTATGTGAAAAGTGTTGAGGTCTTGAAGTAACCGCAACACTGAAGCACAAAACTGGTTTTTCTAGAGGAAAAAAATTAAAGGCAGTTAAAAAAACAGCTAATCTTAAGAAGTTTATGAATGGTTACTTACCAAATGCTACTGAAGCGACTGAAGTTAGAAGTTCACTTAAGGGCGATTTCCATCAAGGCGAATTTGATCGTGCGGTCAGAATCGCTTTCATCAAAAATCAGCGTGAATTTCGTTCGCCTGGACAGTCGAGCAAACTCCGACTTTGGTAGATTTTCGCGCCCCCTTAAATAACATCGCAATATTTTGATGCAATTTACTTAAGGTGGATTTCGATCAAGTCGATTTTGGTTGCGCGAACAAGTTCGTCAGCATGTCAGCAGAATTCAGACACTTTTGGTTACCAGTTTCTAGAAGGTTAATGTTGCCCAAACCTGTTCCCACAAGTTTAGAATCATCCTCACTTCGGCTTAAATTTCGACGAAAAGGGAGCCGAATTTCAATCTTATTGTATAAAAAATGTTTTAACTCTACTGTAAGACCTGCACATAGATATCTTGGAGTGAGTTAAATAGCAACCGAAAAGTAACCTTTTCCCGGCAGTACCTCTCCCTTGGACGAGTACAATCATCTGGTGTTAGCTAGACTAAAATAATTAAAGTCTGAAACCGTCGGAAAAGAGTTAACGGTGATAGGCTGTCAAGATGAAAACGTTCCTTTATTGCTATAGTCATAGTTTATTTACGTGAGCAGGATTTCTTGGCACCATTTGCACGTAGCTTCGTGCATTGTATGTGCTGTACGGTTAACCGTTTGTTATGATAAACATAAACACAGACACGCTAAGTCTAAAATTCTTCCGGTGCAATAAGGAACTGGGTGCAGGTTTATACCCGATTGTGTTAGCAATATATAAATAATGTTTATACAGGAGATATTTTGAAGTGCTTGTTATTTAAAAAACACCACTTAATTCCTGTAGCAAAACTTTACGGCAGTTCACAAACAGTAAATCTTTGCATTGGTTCCTTATATTCTTTAGTGAATCATTAATGATATACCAGGAAACATCGTTCTTGGAATTTTCATGTATCGATAATTCCTAACTCATTGTACGCCGTCAAGATTTCACATTGTAGGCTTTAAATAAGCGAAGTGGCAACTGAGTAAAATCGTGGACTCCAGCTTACTATCTACGTTCTTCACTGCATGATTTAAAATGTAACGTTTATTTTAATCGTGCTATAAACCTCTAAATCCTCATACAAGTTTAGACTGCGAAAGTCGATGACAATTTGGCAATTCGCAACGGTTCTACAGACTCTTAACAAAAAAGCAAACTTCTACCCAAAATCGCAAATGCTAAGAAATTCGTAAGGAAGTAAAGCAAGGCAAAAAGAAATGGGATTAAACATCTACAGTCACTATATTTTACTTCCTTGTACAAGAATTTATTTGTTTTTAGACTGTTTTTGAAAAATTGATGGCTTCTGTAGAAATCAAATCAACATACTGTAGTTCAACACATGAAACAGCAAATCAAACCGAAACACCGATTATAGAATTAAGCCCGTAATTTGCCGCATACCACACAAGACTTACCGGCAAATTTTCAAAACCATTTAGATAACAAGATATATTGCGCTCCATTTCCACTCTCAAATTTTCTTCAGAAGGATGTTTCCGTGATACTTTCGCTATTTCAACATCGCTTTCAACATACGGCTTATGATCGATTTTAGCTTCGAACAGATCATCCCTTGCTTCGGTTCGGTTGAACGACGCGTCGTAACTTCTCGCGGTAGTCTTCCATTTTTTTCTCATCCAGTTTTGCCGTGTTTCGTGAACAAGTTGAGTTAGTTCCTTCAACTGAGTATGCAAGGTGCCGATTTTAGCTTTTAGTTCCATAATACGTCGGTATTTAACCTCATCTGGGCACTCCTCCGCTAAAATAGGGACGTTAGTACCATCCGCTTTGAAGTTAGTCGGTTCTTGACCTTCACACATAATGAAATCGAAGGTATATATAATACTTTAAAGTATTACAGAATCGATCATTATAGAGTGTAAACCTAAGCCGAAGTATAAAAAATTTTAATTGCGTCATAAAGCTTGCACGAAGGGGGGCATCCCTGTCAGCAGAATGCTGCGAGGGCTCTAATTTGCCTGCTTTCTATTACATGTAAATACTATGGACCTAAACAAGAAATCGGCCCAATTACCCGTAGTGGGATATCGGTCCTATTACCCCGTAGTGTAAAATCGGCCCAATTACCCTTTGGCTTTCATCTACATGGAATGATTGTCACATACGATTTATCGTCTTGGCGCATGTAGTATTCTGGTAGGAGTACAATTTCGGCTTACCATTCGCTCGCAAGGGGAGGGAAGGTAAGGTAGCAGAAGGGGACGGGTGGAAAAGCAGGGACGGGAAAGAAGTGAAGGGAAGGAATGGAAAGAAAGGGAAGGAAAGGAAAGAGATGATAAGAAAGGGAAAGGAAGGGAAGGGCAAAATGGGCAGGAAAGCGAAAGGAAGAGAAAGAAAGGGAAAGGAAAAGAAAGGAGAAGAGAGAAGAAGAGAGGAGAGAAAAGGGAAAAGATTGGAAGAAAGGTAAGCAAGTGACATATCCCACGCTTTTGTCGAAGAAAGTTCTTATCATAAAGGCCAGTGATTATACACACACACGTGTAGCTTCAGAATAATGAAAGTCGAAGTTATTCTTTATTTCAATACGGTGCAAAAGTACTTAAAACACCCATTAATAATTCACGAGGAAGAAGAAATGGCTGCCGAATAGACCATTTTGCAAATCCTAGCCCGAGTCCTCTCAGGAGGGGCAACCGAACAACTTTGGCGCATAATTTGAAATCGTAATTTTGTCCATTTGCGCCCTGAGTGGACTGGATCTACCCGTCGTACACTAGGAAGTTGGTATTAGCAAAATAGTATATAAGCATGCTGTAAAATGCATACATCGTCGCCCTGATTTACATAAATTTTACCTACGATTTTTTCAGCTAAACTAGCCTTCATCACAAAAATAGCTTTTACATTGATGCATACGTACTTAATTAAAGATACAACATTCGCGTGCGAATTTTATGGGATTTACTACAGCTTGACTTGTAAATCCCATACAGTTTAGCTGCTCATATTGTATCTATTACTTAATCATAGACAGTTGGGCATAGTAATCTACAAAACGGCATAGTAATCTAGGAAAACTCTTTAACACAAAAGCTTTGGCGACTAGCAGTCCAATTATATTATACAGTTTGGTGGGTCAAACAATATACAATATTGGTTAACCTTTATAATACGAATTAAAAGCCTTGCGTTTAACTTAAACTGGTCAAATTGAACACGTTTTGAACATGTTTTGCCTTTGATGTGAAAGAGTTGTCAGTCAGTGACGCATCCAGTGGAGGGGCTCCGGATTTGAAAGGAGATACATCTGATGCGTTTAGAACACTCGTGATTTCAAAATCAGTCAATTGAACACCAATGACATAAATATGGACTAGAAAACGGTCAAAACGTTTTTCCCCTCGTATCTCAAGCCAAGGGAGTGTCTTATTTTTGTATCGTATGAACGCTGAAAATGGCCTTTCAAATACCTTACAATTTCAAAATTTCCAGGAAAGAGCAGGTCCCCGGAGCCCCACTTCATTGAGACATTAAAAACTCTCCCTTATGAAAATTCTGGATGTGCCGCTGGTATCCGTCTAATATACAAGGTGAAGACATAAATATGGTCGAGTGAATATGGAACAACTTGAAGATCGTAAATATAGATAAAAAAAAAATGGAAAAGTACTCTCAAGACGTAAAAATCTGTGGGTCCAGAGACGGTTGCATCTACGATGAGCATCACCAACGAAAAACAAAGAACGACTGTATGTCGACATGTTGATGTCTAATCTGCCTTAAGTGCAGAGCAGACAATTTCACCACGTTGGAACCGAACATTACTAACTAAAAACACTAAATCTCGACGCATTACATTCAAAGAGTATCAAAATCGATCGGTTAGAGAATAATTTACTGAGTAAAAATCTCTTTCCATAATCTTCATGAAACCTTGGGCCAACCAGAAGATAAAACTCTCCAACTTTTTACTCACTTTGACATGAACTAAGATTTTTCCTGATGTTTTTCAAAATTACCTAACTTTACTCTGACTTTGAAGTAACTGTTTTTCCTCAACTATTTCTTGAATGTTGCAACCCTGATTTCATACTTGCACCAAATAACGTAAAGGTTACCGACCCAAGTCGAATATAAAAATACAACTTATTTTTCAACCAATTTTTAGCGGGAGGGAAGTAGAGTTTACCTGTACTATCGGCAAAAATAAGCGACGGAAAATAGATCGGGGGTCTTGGCACTGCACAATAACTCTTTGTAGCATTGCTTTTCCCAAATGCGTAGAACTAAGACTACTCTAGGGAATCCTCTATTGTAATCTTCTATGCTAGGCCATACCGAACGGCTCGTCTAAGACCTCGCAATGAAACCAGACAATTTATTCTTCACAAACGACTCGGTATCCGTCCTGGTCCAAAAATCTGTAAGACAAGGAATTAAATATAAAAAATTAAAAGACAACAAGCGATCATTACTTAAATATTTTAATTTGATGTACCTAAAGTAAGGTAATGGTAGACTGCAGGTGTATCTGACTATCCTACATTAGTTTGACCATATAAGTTGAGCCATGTATTTCATTGTAAATATAACGTATTTATCAATATAAATCGCTGAATGTTCGGTATAAATCCTCTGCGTTTATCAAAACAGCTCAGTTCTTTTTAAAGACCCGCTTTTTCCTAACCTCTTGTGGAAGGGATGTATTGTAGACTAACCGCATGAATAACAAAGAAAACTCACTCAATTATTAAATAGTTTTTTAAACTTAATATCAAAGTCATAAGTACTCGGGCAGTAGTAGCTAGTACTTTGATATCTGAAAATAAATTTGAGTGAATATTGTCCACAGTAATAAACTTCTTCAAAATCTTTGAAAGACGTCAGTGTACTAATACTACCTGGATATTCATGATAGACTGAGGACATACTGAGGGAATACAAACATGTGGTCCTCATACGATTGTGCCACAAAACGTTCGACCATGATGATTATTAGACGAACAGAGAACGTACGTCAAGTTTCTAACTTCAGAAAAACGATTTATGAGTCCTAGACGAGAATCGAACCCGCCACCCTCTGATGACCGACGAGGCGCTGTAACCACTGAGCTACGAAGACTCAGAAAACTCAATTGCTAGAGTGTCTCACCGCTCATCAGAAGTTGTGGGTTTGATTCCTAACTGGGGCTCAGAAATCGTTTTTCATAGATTAGGAGTTTAACGAGGGTTCGCTGGTCGTCTGATATACACCAAGCTCCTACATGAACAAGATTTGTGCCCAGCATTCAGTATTATGATTATTGTGTGGAAGCAGTTCAACACTACTATACACTTTGGACAAAATTTAAGCCACGGTGCTAAATTGCACTGAATACTGCGTGAAATCCTCAGTGAAATACACGAGGAGATTAATTCAAGATAGCACAAATTTGATTAATTAAATAATATTCACAAATAATAATGAAGGCGCAGTGAAGCTACAAGTTAGTGAAAGTAATAATATGTACATGTATTTACCATGAGCTTTAACTGCTGGATCGTAACCTTGCCTATTTCAATTTGAACTTCCAGTTCAGATACACGGCGACGAAGAATATCATTAGTTTGATTAACTTGGCGATAATTTTCTTGATAAGCTGCCAGCTGTTGATAAGGATTCAGAAAGAAGTTTCAGAAAAGATTAAAAACATAAATAAGTACGCAATATTTCAGAATTTGCTTGCAGGCCATTCCTTCGATGTGGTACATCCAAGGGGTGGTTAAAAAAGTACTAGCTAAGGCTTCCCCCCTTTTTGCTATTAATCGGGTGACTTAACCGCAAGCAAAAGGCCTGGAACTAGCAGCACAGTAAAAATCCAGTTTCGTATCTTCAATAAGTTGTAACATTCTGTATCTTTTGTGAATCTGTTTGAAACTCCGCTTCAGTATTCAATAAAAGGAAAGGTACTTCCATGACGAATTTAAGAACAGAATCTGGTATAGTTCATGAGATATTAAATAACTTAAATTGGAAATGGATTTCTATTTGACAACTAGCCTTAGTCCACTTTCGTTTTTTCAGATCACCTGGAATGATAAACTGAATGATAACTTCTATGTACTGGGTAGGGGGCTCTAAAAAGAAATTCTATACCATAAGCTTTACAACGAGAAATTAACTATACCACAAGCTACATACAATATATGAACAAACATACAATATTTTTTTATCATAAAAGAAGAATTTCATGTTTCATTCGAACAAAGGGCCTTCGCTCGAAATTTTTGTATTTTTATAATGTTTTGGCTTTTTAGCTTTTCACAGTTTTTCATTATGTAGTTTTGCTATTAAGTCACTTTATTTCTAAAGATCAAGTAACTTCTTGCAGATCATTGTTTCAGTTCAGAGTGTTGTCAATAGTTAGTGCAAGTGACCTCTATATAGCTGAACTGCGGATGAACCACTGAAAAATGCCCCCAAAAGTCCGCCATCTTGGTATGTCATAAGCCTTCCTCAACCAATCACATGCAAGATGTGTTTCATGAGATCAAAAAGGGGGTGGGACCAAACTCAAGACAATAGTGAGTTAAGTGAGTTTACAACGTTTTGAAAGCTAAAAATATTTGTCGGTAAACCGAACATTTGACTAAGTTCCGACATCTTTCGCAAGTTTCCCATCGGAAGAAGATTCTGAATGTTTTTATGCGGTTTTACTCGTCGGAACTCGTCGATGACTCACCAAGATGGCACCGGTCAATTGAGGACATATTTGGCAATACAGAAGTATCAGAGATCCGCAGTCCAGTTATAAATAGGTCAGTGGTTAGTGCAGATTACGGAGGGATGACGGAATTCAAGGACTTTCAAGGCCATGAACCAAGGAATTGAATCACCAAAGGATGGAAAATAGAAGCATTGGAAAGCAATGGGAAATCATGAAAAATACAAAACTGTAACTTGTAATTGTCATTTTCTAATAAATTTTAAAGCAACTTAAAGACGTAACGAGATACGGGCGAGACTAAAACGAACTCACCAAAATACTGAAGAAATTCTCTCCTTCGAAAAACGTCATATTTTTAAAATTTTGTCCGATGTGACATAAACATTTCATTAATAAAATTCAAGGATTTTTCAAGTCCTCGAATTTTTCACTTTCAAATTCAAGCACCTTCCAGGACAGTATAGGTTTGTCCGAACCCTGGTTATCTGCACTTGCACAAAGTGAAAAGTTAATTTTGGTTTCGTAACATTTGTGGAGATAATTATCTCTATCAGCTTTACCCCTCAACTCGACAAAATCCCAGGTTCGCCATAGTCAGTCCCTTGATTCCCCTTGATATTCAATTGAGGTCGGTGTTGCGCACTCATCTTACACTATGGCGTTATTTTAATGGTTTCCTAACAGAATTTTGATTACTCCAAGTACTGTAAAAATCGAGTTCGATTCATGCAATAAATAAATTAATTTAAAACACCAAAAACGTGCACAATCACTTAGAAAACAGCAAATTAGAAATACCCGATGTTCTTTCCTACATGAAAAGCCTGTAAGTTTAGAACATCGCCAAGGAATAAAGCACCAGACCAACGACTTAAAGTCCCCACTTTCTGCAATAAATCTTTATCAATTTGCAGTATGTCTGAAGTCAGGCCAGAAAAATCTCCAGCAGTAATGAAATTTATGGGTGAATTTTAAAGGAGAGGTGTTCATCCGATTCCCCTTTTCAAAATTGATTCCTCTCCTTGTTTCTGCCACACAGGCACTCACACCAAAACAGACTGGAAGTGTCAAGAATTACCTCAGCTTGAAGACTCTCTATTTTTTCATGGTCGGACTTAATTTTGTTTCGGAAACTGGACATTTCATTTTGCTTTTCTTCTCCACTAAAATCATCTTCATATACATTTAACTATAAAAAACAAATTGTTTTCAGCACTCTATAATCATGAGATGTCTATTTGGTTCTGGGTTACTCAAAGAGTACGTCATTTTACACTGTAATATATTACTTGGAATAAAGGTACAATAAATTGGTAATTTTTACGAATAATTTGTTCATGATTTGAGACCAACGTGTCATTCTCACACGGAACACCAGAGTGAGATAATAATCTCACCGATTGTAATATAATCTTTATTGGTCTCTTATATATTTGCTATAAACCTAACTACAATGGTTATTCCACACTTATGATATCGCGTGTGCCAATGAACATTAGTTCCCATTCTTTGATAAATTATTCTTAGAAATTACCAATTTGTCACTGCCTTATTCCGTGCGATATGCAGGGTACTACTGTTGATACTTTGCCAGAGATTCCTGCTAGGTTCTTCAATTGCCACAACCGTAATGTGTAACTGCACGTTGTTTCGATAATTTCCACGAGTTTTTAATTCATGAAACTCGATACAAACTGCAGAACTATAATTCAGCAGCACGAGGCTGTCACTCAGTTGCGTAAGCAACCAAAACCCAACGTATTGCATTGTTAACATCAACTAAACAAAGCAACCGAGTAGATTGATGTTCATTCTTGTACGATTGCGTGGCAATATACTGTACAGGTAGATGAATTTGGCACAATTTGAGGTATACACCATACAAATTTTTCATTAGCTAATGACAAATTTATGTATGAGTCAATCCCAGCTGTGATTACCCCCACTCGTGACAGTGTTTCTGCCAGGATTTTCTTCAAGGGCTGTCCATACAGATAAGAGCTGTTTCCATGAGATGCTACAGCAAGCTTTGTGTTTTGCAGACTTGCCCCAGGTCTCTCACTTATCACTATATGCTCGAGCAAGTCTACGAGTTTTTCATTGCACAGTCTAAACTTTCGCTTCATAGAATGAAATGGACACCTAAATCATCAGATGAAAATCAGCTGACGGTTTTCCTGAAACTACTCAAGTAGAAGTACCCATCTTTCATCCTAATCCACATTTCCTCATGTGTCTACCATTTGGGACCCCAGATTAGTGGACAAGTCAATTTTGTTATTAGAGTACGGTAGTAACGATAAAAACAAAATACAATAAAGTTCAACCACAATTTGTGATAAAATGTACTTTTCCACAGTTGTATGTTTGTTTTCTGAAGTCACTCATCTTTTGTGTAAAGTTCTGAAGAACTCTTCACTAAAATGCCTTCCAAGAGTCCTTTTTCTTATTCAAGATCTTAAACGAACGCATTTTACATCTGGAATCACGAGAAACGACCAGCAATGAAGCGGAGATGATGAAATCATTTTGCTTACGACTGCTGACAAATGTTTTGCTGACAATCAAATAACCAGCCAGGCAAGCTTCGTTAGGGTCAAATTCCCCTGGTATAAGCACAGAAGGAAATAACCACCATTGGAATTGACTCATTCATTGCTGTACAGGACATGAAACGACAAATAGTGCTGAACACATAGACTAATATGTAAAATGTCATGCAGTAAGCACCCACAGCAGCATGTACTCCATACTTCCTATCCCATCTAACCCGAACAGTGGATATTGAGGGAAAAAATATTATACTCACCATTTCTGCATACATAGTAGTCATTTTCTTGTTCCTCCTTAACTCTTCACTCTGTTGCTGAAATGCTTGCTTGGTCATTTCCAGCTCCATCTCAGTTTCCTTCTGTTTTAAATATAGATTTTGGATCTGGTCGAACATTCTGTCGCATTTCCACAGCAAGTAAACAATTTCTTCTTTCAAAGATACACATCTTTTTTGCAAGCTTTTATTGGTTTCAGTTAAACTTCCAGGGTCTGGTTCTCGATATTTCCTAGGTCTCATCTTTGGGTTCAGTACTACTGTCTTACAATTCTCAAGCTGTTTTTGCAAAACTGAGTTACCAGATTCTTCAATCTAGAATATAAAATTTGGACATGGAAAGCAAAGTTTATAATTTAATTTTAATGGTTAATTTGCAGTTCTCAGGGTCAAAACCTATCTCAATTATCTTTAACATGTATAAAAATCCAACAAAGTCTTTGTTTCTCTATACAGCAGATGCAAAAATAGCTGATAAGTTCTTCTGCAGTTTTAGGTTTGCATACAGGCATAGGAAGTTCTTTAAAAGTAGGGGAGAGAGAGAGATAAAAATGGCATTGACAGTAGTTGTGAGATACCATGATGATACCACTGAACTCTAGACTGGAAGGCTGACTCCAGTCAATGAGCTAATCAAAAAGTGAAGCCAAAAATGGCTGACATGGAGTCCTTTTGGTCACTTCCCTAAGGCCTACAAGCGGATTTGGTTGTTAGTATTTAGTCCTCTCAGAACAACTGGCAAAGGGGATTTCCTGGTATTATTGAACAACATGAGGGTTTTAGTTTTTGACCCCTCAGTAGAGCATTTCGGTCATCAAAACCCCCTGAAAAACCATGTCTTAGATGGAGACCTTACCCCCTGGAAGTCATAAAAAGTATTTGGTGTCCAGGGGGTAGCTCTAGGTCTCGGTTTGTGTTAAGGTTAGAGTATTGTTTGTGTTAGGGACTGGTTCTAATTAATGTGACCACGTGAGGGACTGAGAGAAACGACCAAAATGGCCCCATTTCGGCCATTTTTGGCTTCACTTTTTGAGTGGCTGTCTGCCTTCCAGTCTATGTAGAGTTCAGTGGATAATACCACGCCATGACGAGAAGAATGGCTTCATCCGGAAGTCAATGATAAAAAAAAAATTGTGTTTGTAAGAATTGTTTACAGAGCCAGATAGAATTATACTTGTTTGATTTTTGCCACATTTAAATTATCTGTTGATCAAAGTTGATCAAATGTTGAGCATTTTTACAATTTTGCAAGTGCAGAGCAACTGAGTCCGTGTTCAAAAGAATGCCATGTTGCGAAAAGCATCAATGGAAGCAACTGTCCATTTTACGTGTATAAAAATGTATTTATGACTGCAGCTGCCAGGACAAGTTATAAGTTAAATGATCCTTGTTCTCCGGATTTTGTATATTTTCTCTTCAGCTTTCAACTCGGTGCTTCGTCGGAAGTGAGAGTTAACTGGTCCACGTGCTTCGATTCTATTACCGTTACCCATAAGTTGTAGCGCGAGTAGTAAGCGAGAGAGTCTGATGGGGATGCTGCGTTCTGATTGGCTGGCTCCCCAGTGGACACCCCATGAGTAGGTTTTCTTAATTCAACGGTTTGTCGTGAGTTAATTTCGTCGCTGATGTTGGATTGGTCGTTGAGATGACCTTGTTTTAGTCGTTTAAGCTGATGGTATGCTGTCGGAATATCTGTGTCGATTTATTGTTAATTTTTCCATACTGTACCAGGCTTCCTTAAATTATTCGCGTTCGTGTCTTGTTGAGGCTTGTCCTAGTAGTTTCGTTTGTGTCAAGTCAAATGTGTGTCCATTGTCGTCGGCGTGGGTAGCTAGAAGAGACCTTGGATCATGTCATCTGTTATTATTTCTGTGTTCTGTTAGGCGTGTTTCTATTTTTTCGATGTTCCTCCAATGTCTTGTTTGTTCGTAGTCACGGCAGGGAAACATATAAATGACGTTGCTATGAAAAATAGAGTAGTATTGAACGGCCTGTAGATAGTCAGAAGGTTTAGGAAACTGCCTGTGTCACAGGAAATATGTCCCCCCAAAAATTTGTCTCCCCAGGCCAAATTTCCTAGGAAATATGTCCCCCTCTTCGGAAATTTGTCCTCCCTTGAAACAAGTAATGTAAGACTTTTTAAAAGTAAAATATAT
>JBAHVQ010182874.1:0-15988 GCA_036872915.1 Nanipora kamurai | reverse complement strand
TTAAACTCAGCGTAAAAAACTCTGTCAGATTATGCAATAAAAACGAAAGTGAAATTTTCGTTTCATAAACACTTTAATAGAATAATTTCAAAGATATGCCTGGAGTTTTAGTAACTCATTGTTCACTATGACGTATACAAGATACATATCAAATAAATCTTAATGTCTCAAGAACAAAGCAAGATATGGAAGAAGTGTAAAAGTTGTTGCTTTATAATCTCAAGAGTTCTTTCATAAAAGACAAACTTAATTTTCATTCCATAGACACTTTAAATCAGGTTTGAGGATTTTACGTATTTAGAATTTTTGAAACCTGCTTATAAGAAATGTAAATTATCTTCATTTTCAAACATCTCGTCTTCGTGGACTTTTTAACTGTTAAAGTTGGCAATTTTGATCATGACCGCGAGAAAAAAATTACTGCGTTCTAGTCGCCGGAAGTGACGTCAAAGGTGTAACGCACTCTCAGACAGTGACCGTGATTATGTATAAATTATATTGTTTATCTTCAGATTTCTTGGCTTTTTTCGGCTTATGTTTTAAAGCTTTTTTCCTCTAAAAAGCACCCGATCTTTATGCTTGAATAGGCATGTCTGCTGGGTTTTTTGGTAACAATGACCCATGCTCACTTCGACCGGGGAAGGAGAAGAGAAGAAATGCCCAGGTTGACTTTGTCGAAGTTAAAGGTGAGAAATGGACGTCGACATCTATCTCCGCATTATGTGCCAAGCAATTTCATCGGAATGACTTTGAAAGACGATCCGTTTGTGTTTCGACAACAAAGGCCCTACAGTGTCACTGAAATGTGCGTTTTGGATTTTGCCGTTCATCTGGGATCTTGTTTTTGCAAGGCGACTACATGTTTGTTTGAGAAACGTATTTCTCTTAATCGAAGTATCAGTTTGCAATCGATCAAGAATACACCAAACTATACTTTAAAATAAGGAATATTTGGCAATAACACTCCGCAACATGAAATGATATAAGTATTTGGTGAAGGAAATCTTCGAGTGTCAAATTGATATATTTTCAGACTCAACCGGGACCAGTTGCGAAAAATTGCAACTCAAAGGCCTCCGACTGGGAATCGAACCCTCGACCCTGCAAATCTAGTGCAGTGCTCTGCCAACTGAGCTACGAAGGACGCTGCCGAGAGCGTGGTCACGAATTCTGTATATAGATATATATATATCGTTGGGAATGCCTTTAGTGAATATTCCGCCTCCCAAGAATTCGTAGTCCACTAAAAGTCACTTTAATTATACGTATTTCAATAACAACGATAAGTTGAACCAAATTAATATAATCACAGTCACAGATTCGGTCACAGTCTTGTAATCACTCCGAAAACCCGAGTCCCCTCTCTCGCTCCTGCCTTCTCTGCCTCTTCCTCCGCCATTGTATCTTCTCGCCTATGATTGGCTTTCGTCATCTCATCCCCTAATCAATCAGCACCCCTATAATTTTATTTTTAATTAAGTAATTACCCCGCAGTCTCCAACATGCCGGTGAACTGAAGGGTATATTCAAGGCATATTTGGCATTAATACAAAGTAACATGAAATTCCTTCACCAATGTTAATGCCAAATATTCCTTCAATATACCCTTCACTTCACCGGCATTCCCACCTGTATATATATATACGTGACCACGCTCTCGGCAACGGCCTTCGTAGCTCAGTTGGCAGAGCACTGCACTAGATTCGCAGGGTCACGGGTTCGATTCCCATCCGGAGGCCCTTGAGTTGCAATTTTTCGCAACTGGCCCCGGTTGGGTCTCAAAATATATTTTAAAATACTTTCTACCTCAGATTCCTGTGCAGATAGCGAAAAGCATGTAAACCTTACTCCGGAGTAGGTATGAAATCGAAGAGTCGAAGATGAATTCGAAGAAATCCAGACGTCAGGTTTGACTTCCAGCGTGGCCTTCTGTGAAGATGAGGTAGAATGGATTGTTAAGTCGAACGGTGAGGTGACAAGATGTTCGGGTCTTCTGAGTTGGGCAAGAATCTCATGCTTCTTGTCATCGCAGTATTTACCCTTTCCTGGCCGAGGACTTTCCCCTTGACGAGTAAAATCGTCAGGCGTTAGCAAGAGTAAAATACTAAAGTCTCCATTGGTCACTGAGAACCTTACGACCAGGAAGGAGTTAAGGCCGTTTATTCAAGAGAAAATAAGCCTCGATAGCTCGTATAAATGGCCCATAGTCAAGTTGTTCACGACCAGAATAAGCCGCGGTTAATTTAAGTCGTAAAAACGCTCGTATAAACGTACTGTATACATCTTATTTTAGCCTAGGGTTATATTAACCGCGGCTTATTTTTCTCATATAAACGGCCCTGTTATTTGCGTTCGGTCGATACGAATGGCGACACTGGATGTCGAAGCTGACTTCTGGTTTACTTTGTCTTCGATTTCGGTAACGCATCCTGGAGTAAAGTTTACATATATTGGCTATCTGCACTGAACTTTGAGGTTGAGGACATTTTAACTGATGAAAAGAAATATGACGTTTCTGGTTTCATACGCATGCGCCACCTACGGAAGACAAGATGCCAATTGGACGACAAAATCCAAAGCGTACATTTCAGTGACAGTGTTGTTACTTTGTAGTCAAGCCACCTGCTGATCGTCTTTCAGACTCTTCCCAATGAAATTGCTTCGCACATAACACGGAGGTAGCTGTCGGCGTCCATTTCTCACCCTTGAATTTGACGAAGTCGACCTAGGCTTTTCCAGTCTTCTCCATCGCCGGTCGAACTGTGGATCATTGTTGCCAAAAAAACCGGCATACATGGCTATTCCAGCATAAAGGTTGATTGCTTTTGAGAGGAAAACAACTACACACTTGTTTGGCATTGTGTTTTAAAAAAATCCCAAACCTCCCAAGAAATCTGAAGGGGGACCGTCAATTCCCTATATAAACACTGTTACTGTCTAAGACTGTTACCCCTTCAACGTCCCTCCCGGCGACTAGATCCCAGTAATCTTATTTTCGCGGTCAGCATTAAAATTTCCAACTTTAACAGCTAAAAAGTGCATGAAGACGAGATTTTTGAAGATGAAGATAATTTACATTTCTTATCGGGAGGTCCCAAAGATTCTAAATACGTAAATTCCTCAACTCTGAAATAGGGACTTCAAGGGTGTTCGAACTTATTATCTTTAGCCATGGTACAGCTGCTAGTGTCTGTTCATGTTAAAAGCTAACATATTTCAGGTTGGGATGACAGATTTAAGGAATTACCAATATATTGCATGTGTGGAATATGTAGCCAGACTTTCCTTGTTCGATGATGTGAAGTTGTGACGTCACCCCTACATCATCGAAAAACTCTAATTCTTTGGCATTAATAATATTATTTTGTATTTTTGAAAGTCATTTGGACTAGAGCTGCTGTCTACCGAAAACCAGGCATACGATTAGGCAGTAATCAAGTTTTGACGAAGTTCTTGCAATTTTAGTGTATTTTAAGGCAATTTTCACCCAAAAAATTCGATATCTCAGGCACTTTTTAAACATTCTGACAATCCAGGCATACTATTTCGGGAAGACAATCCAGACACTAGTCATAATGTCAAAAATGTCACTTTTAAAACTACGAAAACTATAGGATTTTTGCTTTTTCGATGACGGCACGATCACGTCACAACAGCACTTGATCAAACAATGGAACTTCACTTACATATACCATGTACGAACGGATGGATTCACAAACCGATGTAAAACTAAATAGCATTTAAAAAGTCGGCAGTACTAGTGACTGTATTCGAAATGTGACCATTTCTCAGCGTTTTCTTTATTTGAAACGCCTAAAAATTCCGGTTTTAATATTAGCTGAAGTAGCAAAACTATTGCATTGTACAAAGTTTTACCCGGAAACTAATTGTTCCATTTCAGGATTGCGAACGTTTCTCCATGAAGTGCACTAATGTGAATTGTGGCGTAGAATATGTCTATGATTTATCCTCAAAAAAGAAAGTAAGTAGTTCAAGTCGAGGAAACAGCCAACCAGCACTCAAACCGTGCAACTCGTTAAGCTTTGATTCACAAGGATGTGATAGATATGTCCAGATCCCTACACTTACTACACAACTGAAGGTGAACGGAAGAGACACAACTCGATTCGTCTGTTTTACTTTGGGATTTTTTATATTACAGCTTCTTTATCGTCATAAAGGGTGACAGTCGTACAATGTACCTCACATACTGAACGGCTATGTTAGCACGACTGTACATCTTCACGTGCCTCATTTAGAAAGATGTGTTTTAAAATGTATATGAAATAAAAATGAGTTCTGAAGAAACTAATCGATCCAAAAGAACTTCTTAAATTATAAAGATTGGCTTTTACCGCTCTTCTATATTTCAATTCGTTCTTGAATTATTAAGATTTACCTGATACACAAATAAAACCTTGCATACGTGACATTGCATAATGACTTGCTATAAAATTAGGAATATCCTTGCAAGTTATTGATCAAATCCAGTTCAAACTGTGCATATGGGTATACTTGTTTCGTGACACTAAGGGAGCAAAATTTCTAGATATTTAACTGAATTATATGCAAAATACATGGGATTTTCCATTAACTTATTAGGCAGTGTGACGCATTTCTATTATACGCAAAATGCATGGGATTTTCCATTAACTTATTAGGCAGTGTGACGCATTTCTATTACATGCAAAATACGTGAGATTTTTCATTAACTTATTGGGCAGTGTGACGTATCTTAAAATAGATCTTGATACCACAAGGATGAGTTGACATATGATATGAGAAAGCTGTAAAATCCGGTGTTTATAATTTTAAACGTTCTTTCGGCTAAGTAAATTCTTTGAAACTCCTTTTTTGTCATTCCATTTACACTTTAAATGAAGTGGAAAGCAGCTCAGTTCCACTAATCTAGTTTTTTTTCGGCACGTTACAGTATTGTTCGGAAAGAAATAAATGACCAGCATTGCACTTAATAAGCAATAATTTTACAAAAACAATAGCCCAAGGAGGGGTTTGCTTCAGACAAGAAGGCGGATTGATGAGGGCAAACGGCGACCCTCCTGATTGACATCACCGTATTACTGGCAAGAGACTGGAGCCTGCATTCTGTGTGGATTGAGGCACACTATAGAACAGTGAGCTCTTATATGACTGGAGAGATATCTTCCGGTCCTCCGGTGAAGCCTAACAAGCTGGTCGTGGAGATGATTTTTGCACATCAGTTTCAGTTCCCTGTGCAGTTTTGCACATCAGTTCCAGGCTCTGAGACCGCGCAGGGACATGATGCTGACGAGCAACATTGTCTACCATGTCGGCCATGTTTGGCTCCATCTTTTGCCTTGCCCAAAAACTGAAGTTCTCCATCCAGTCATATATAGAGCTCACTGCACGTCACGGTGGATTGGTCCTACTAATGCTGGTGTGACTTCAAGCTGTGGACAGCAGTAGTCAATATAAATGTACCCAACCCGGCGGGTTTATAGAGGATACGACGTTCGGCGCATTCAATCAGGCGGTGAACAACTGATTCAACAAATATTTTCAAAGGTTTTAGAATTTAATCAACTATAAAATACATACTCTAAGCGGAGAATTCTAAAGTTGACTTTCTAATTTTTGGTGACATGTTTAGGTGGTTGAATATAGGCAATGTTCCGAGTGCAAGAAAGAATATACAAAAGAGGATGTTATTAACAAATTAACCTTGTTAATCCGGAAGCATATAAAAAAATACTATTTGGTGAGTACATAACCAAAAAATTTTCCGTTAAAAAAAAAATTATATCTATATATTTCCATGGAAACCTGTCATTCAGCCGCGTGTCGTAAGTCACTGAATTCATAGAATTACGAAAAGATTGTCAGCATACTGATTAGTTTTCCTCTTTGCGATACCTTATTTGATTGTGCTTACATCTGTTTTCGGTGTTTACCGAATAGTGGACGAAGGGCGTGCGGTTATTTGGCCGCTCCAGAAACCAAGTGCGAGCTATGATTTGTTGTTGCAAACTTTCAGCCAATCACCAATCATGTAGGTTACCAAGCGCGAAGTTATCTCGGGGGTTTCTATAGTGGTCAACTGCAACTTTGACAAAAGTAAGAAGTGAAATATTACTTGACTAGATAAATACGAAGAGTCGATGCGTAATCGTCACCAAATAATGTATCGGGAGGGAAAAGTCTGTCGGAAATGTGAAATGTGCGGGAATTTGCTCTTTATTGATATTTTATCGAAATCCTCCTCAAACCGTAATTTTATCGGTGGACTCCGAGTGCGTCTAAAAAGTTTTATCGATGTTTTGAGCGGTCTCCCTGTTACAGAGAAAGAGCTAAGACCCCGATGTGCGCCATCCTGACCAGATCGCTAATGCAATCGCCATGTATCTTGGAAACTTTCAGCTAAGTTAAAAATTCTATTAGAAACACTGGCACTGGACCCAAGCCTTTAAAAGGTGAGATTTAGTGAACTCCTAACCGAGTTCATTGAAATGGTCTGACACGTGACTGAGAACTTTGTATAGATTCTTAAGGTCCCAGGCTCGATCCCTTACGGTTTCTACACACTGGACGTACTGGACGCGTAACGCGACGCTGTAACCGTACGCTTGAAAATTAACTTCATATTATTTTAATGATGTCGCCCCCACTGGACGCGTCGCGCGAACGCTGCGACATAGACGCGTTTAGTTTAAACGATATCATTAAAATAATATGGTGCTAATTTCCACACGTCGCGGCGTACGGTTTTTGACGTCCTTCGCATTGTGGGTCCAGTGTGTACGAGCCGTTAACCCTGAGGAAAGTTCAAAGGTGCTCTCTTTTTTCACAGCAGTTCTTTGTGAGGCGTTTGCTTCACATTCACATTTCCATACAATTTATCTTTACTCTCGTATCAGTAATACAAAAATTGTCATGCTTTTTGATGTTAAGACTTATATTTGTTCAATTGCAATCGTGAAGCATTATGCTAGATTGGTCTGTTTTAGTCGACTTGTACTTTCTACTTTTCCGTTTTAACTCAACTTGACATAAGCTTGATGACACAACGTAATAAAACCATGATATTTTTGTAGGGTAAGATGAAATGTAAAGACTCATCGTGTAGTCGCGTTACTCGAGAGGTTCCAGCCGTGCCCCAGCGTGGAGCTCCATTATGTTCTTGTCAGCGTGAGCATCTTTCCCCAGAAGTAAGTTGTTACATCATTCAAATTGCCCGTCTTATTCGAAACGCTGGGTGATATTGGAATACTGAGGGATTTGGTAACGTAGGCTTGGCTTTAATTTGTCTACGAATGCGTCCGCTCCCGTTCTCACCCCAATTTCTTTCCAAACAACTACACCTGTTCAACAAAATGGCGGAAGATTTGGTTTATCTTACTAATTAAGACGATGCTTAGAAATGATGCTTCCTAATTCGGTCGACCGTACTGCAGTTTTCAGCGTTGAAAATTACCACTTCATTTTCCTCAAGAAATATCGCGAAATTTTATTTCTTCCAAACTACTACAAGTGTTGCTATAAGTATGCTTCTCCATAGCTTGTTTTTTTATCATATGTTGATGGAGAAACAGAGGAAAAGCATGTCAATATTGAAAGCTATTCTTAGTTAATACGTTCATTATAAATTGTTCAATAATTTCAATCGATTTTAACTCATTTACGTCTATTTATGCTGTAAATGTTTTAAACGGGTCTTAAACACGGCTACACATTAATCCATTTGTTTCGTGTTTTAATATTTCTCGTACATGTTCTGCTTTCATTGACTCTGTTACAACACCAAGGAGATCTTTGATAAACTGAAAAAATTAAGAAGCAAAATAAACGAAAAACAAATATTAACATATTATATACAATCTACTATGGTTCCAGACTTAAAGTATTAATTTCTCTAAAATCCAAAAGTACAACCTGTGGATGTGCATATATCATATGGGACAAAACCTTAACCCAAGATACAGTGAAGATGAAATTTAATGAAAAAGTTTTCTCAAGAAAAGGAATATCAATTTTTTTCTCATAGTTCAGCATTTCTTTACCAGTTTATTCATTTCCGGATCCCAGCATATTTCATTTGATCTTTTTAATATTTAAGTCCTATTAACAATTTTCTTTCAGTATGGCCACACCGCACTCTACACTCAGCTAAAGTACTACCAGCGACTCTTCGAACTTGATGGTAAGAGAAACCTGGAAATATTCGTCCACATTCTTACCTTATGATCATGCTTTATTCTCCCCTGGCATCGATCAAATATATTTTGCTACTACTTAGCTTTTTCCCTAATGTATCCCAAGTTTCTGTCGTTTCACTAGGGACCTTAATCTCCGGCGTCAACTTCATCGACGACGGCCTTCAAATTTTGATCATTTAAGGAAACCGCCGTTAACTCTTTTCCGGCGGCACCAGACTTTGATTATTTTACTCTGGCTAACGCCAGACGATTTTACTCGTCAAAGGCAGAAGCACTGCCGGGAAAGGGTTAACTTAACAGTGTTTGATATCTATCACTTATTTTATGACCTCTAAAACGCTCCAGTTCTCCTAAAATGACCGTAGTCTCGGATTAAATCCGATCTTAAGTAACAGCTTTTGTCCCGTTTTGAGTTGCAGTCGTCCTGAACACGTGAAAACAGTTTGTTTGGCGTTGTGTATAGGGCGTCTACGATGTGGAGAATACTTTGGAGATCTGAAATTATTCAAAATTAACCTACACTGCTGAAGTCAACTGAAAAAGTTGACTCGAGCGGGAATTGAACTCGCACCTTCGGGAATCCAGTCCACCGCTCTACCTATTGAGTTATCGAGCTTACAGGGATTGGAGGCGAGTTATTATCCAACTTAAGTGCACTAGAAGTTCTCGCGACAACTTAACGCTATGACTTAATTATGAGTTATGAGTTAATTATGAATTATCGTTTCATATTGCCCTGAGAATGATTCTGAAATAGAACTGAAATTATTCATTCTATTTCTTTTGAATGAAAAATTCTTTTGTTTAGAGGACACCAACCTTGAAGTTGACGTCGTAGATCTTGAAGCCCCTAATATTAGGGTGCCCACGGTTGAAACAAAATCTGAACGTAGAATGCGACTTAGCCAGTGTCGAATTATACGTGTATAAAGTCGTATAGCTTAGGGAACTGCTGAAACGTTTGAATAAAAAACTGTTGTTTTGAACGAACGCCCTTCGTTGCATAGAGATCATATAAAATTAGATGGCATGGGGCCGATAATTGGTAACGAATGCACAATTCCAGGTATCGCAATGCGTCATAGTAGCTGTGGTACATTTTCACTCAAAAGTGAAATGGATGCCCAAAATCAACCATGTCACTTGGGTGAAAAATTGACTATTAATACATTTTCCTTCACTAATGAGATTTTCACGGTTCCCAAATGAACTACGAGGATATGGTGAACATTATATATCAAAGACAGACAAATCACGAGAGACTGTGGCGAGAGAACACTTCAGGGAGTTTGAAGGGCCCGTCACTTATCCATAATTTAAGAGAGACCACGCTGCACGTGAGCAGGTGAACTTCACCAATTGCCGTTCATTTCGGAATTTTTCCATGCGGACTCTTTTCGGATCCTGCGATCGGTGTCCATGTGAGTGAATCTTAAGCGAATTTTGCGAGGTTGAACTGGAGAACTTTCGATAATCCCGAAACGTAACTTTCACTTGTTTCATCGACTAAGATTAGTGAATGTGATAATTCCTCTTACAGTGGATACTTTTGCGCGAGTTTCTTCCGTTTACGGTAGCTTTCTTTCGTATTAGATATGTAACTCGTCGACTCGGCTATCAGAATCAGTTTCCGACTGCATTAGCTTGTAATATGTAACTTCATGTCTATAAATTTGTAAAATTGTTTGCCAAACTCTATTTTTGTTACCTTGTAGTCTACTGTCATAAGCCAGCTCAATTACAGTTTTGTTGCCTTGCGATTACTACCAATTATTTCACTATACTTGAAAATAACGTTCTTGTGAAACAGTGTTAGCTCGCTGGAAGCTTGACTTTCTTTTCTATTTTCTGCAATTAATTACAGCCTTGATCGTGAATTGACAATTGTTTGGGATTTATAGGTGTGACAGAAAAGAACATGTTAGGTTTTTTGTGTGTATAAATCTATACTAATTTTACATTATTACCATAAAATTTAATATGTAAAATGCAACTGTAAATCTGTTATTATGGAGGATGAATCCTGCAAGGATAAAAACAAAGATTTCCACCTTACACCATTTCAGCACAACTATCTGTAACCAACTCGCGTTAGTAGTTTGTCGGTTCTGTCAGTAGTTTATCGAATGCATGGGTGATTCTTCTGTACAAATACATTGACACTGGTCGCATAGTTTAATATTGCTAGGTCCAAACAGGACTTACACAATGCTTACATATGTTACCAGGGCTGCTAACAGTTGCCTTCAGCAACTGCACACAGTAGTGTTTTCTTCCCCAAGGAGACTAAAATCAGTATAAATACACCCACAGTCTTAAGTAAGGCTGCACGTAAATCTGTAGAAAGGCAAATTATTGCCATGTGACATTTTTACTTTCAGGTATTATATGCCCTTTGAATCATTAATATTATCTACTAATAATGATATTATAAGCATTTCTAGACTCAATACTATACCCAGAGGTTTTTGTTGACCGTGTTTTTAGAGTAAGGGGTTAAACACCTACAGGAATCTAAAGGTTTTTTATTGTCCTAAAATATATGAAAAGTCCCTTAGTCCTCGCTACGAAAAGTGAAAAAAGAAAAGTGACCAAAACTGAAAGAAGCCATATAGTTCCAGTCGTATTCTCTGCCTAATCAGCCACAGTCTCTACTAATTTAATCTTGTTAAGCTCTTCAAAACTCAAATTTTATTTCATCACGAAAGTTGGTTTTTTTTGTTAGAATAATACATCATTCTCTTATTACAATAATAGTTAATGTTTAGTTTTTTACTTCTCTAATTTTGGGAACATGATTTGGGCACCTACAGCATTGTAATCGTATCAAACAAAGTCTTCATATGGGGCCCAGACTTGCACACTGTCACTGTATGGCCATACTTGTGCTTTTGAGTCTAACTGTACTCCCTTTTTACCATGGAAAGGGAAACTCTTCAACATAGAGTATATGTACTTTTCGGAGTAGTAAAAGGTAGTGTACTCTTGGTGGCTACTGGCAACCCGGTTTCATGACATTGGTCAGCATTGTTTAAGTCCATTTTGAGCGTATAAAACATTGCCAAGTTTTCAAAGAAATAACTTATTCATACAGTAGATTATAAACTATTGATTGCAATGAGTTGATTTCAACAAGTTCCACATTTAGAGTGCATTATTCATCCTCCATAACACACCCATAATTACAGTTAACATGGCAATGATGGCCAGTCATGATTTGTCTATCTTTATATTTCTCTGTCACACGTGTAAATCCTTAGCAATTTTGAACACATGATCAAGGCTGTAATTTATTGCAGAAAATAAAACGAAGAAAATAAAACAAAGGCTTTCAGCGAGATTACGCTGTTTTACAAGAAAATTGCTTTCAAGTATCGTGAAATGATTATGATAGTAGATCTCAAGGCAATAAAAATATAGTTTGGTAAACAATTTACTAAATTTTTGGCCAAGAATTTACATATTGCAATCTAATGCAGTTAGAAATTGATTCTGGTAGCCGACTCGACGAGTTACATATCTAATACGAAAAGAAAGCTACCGTAAATAAAAAAAACTCGCGCAAAATTATTTACTGTAGGAGGAATTATCACATTCACTAATATTAGTCCATGAAACAAATGAAAATTACGTTTCGAGATTATCGTAAGTTCTCCACTTCAACCTTGCAAAGTTATGATTCACTCACAAGGTCACCGATCACAGGATCCGAAAAAATCACGACAAATAAGAGTCTATAAATTCACATTAAACCATAATTAATGTATAAATTCACATTAAATTTACATTCAATTATAAATTCACATTAAGTCTATAAATTCACATTAAACCATAATTAATGCAGTTTCTAACTGCATTAGATTGCAAAATGTAAATTCTTGGCCATAAATTTAGTAAAATTGTTTACTAAACTATATTTAATGTGAATTTATCGTTTCATATTACCCTGAGGATGATTCTAAAATAAGAGTCTGCATGCAAAAATTCCGAAATGAGCAGCAATTGGTGAAGTTCCTCATCCGCTAACGTGCAGCAAGGTCGGTCTTAAATTATGGATAAGAGACGAGCGCTTCAAACTCCCTGAAGTGTTCTCTCGCCACAGTCTCTCGTGATTTGACTGTCTTTGATATATAATGTTCATCATATCCTTGTAGTTCATTTGGGAACTGTAAAAATCTCATTAGCGAAGGAAAATGTATCCAAAATAGTCAATTTTTCACCCAAGTGACATGGTTGATTTTGGGCAACCATTTCACTTTTGAGTGAAAATGTACCACAACTACTATGATGCATTGCGATAGCTGGAATTGTTCATTGAACACGCGCCATTTTGAATAATTTGGGAAGCAAATCGATTGTCTCCTGGCTCTTAACCGTCTGAACGAGAGCTCCCGTTCGTGAGTTTACCCACAATTCTTGTGCACGAATTTGCTTAATAAAAAAAAATATATATATATAAAAATATCATTCATGATGTTAATGTTAAATAATGCATTGCCTCTTCTTCGTTCTTTCGACTTCTATTCAAAAAAGACCAAAGCTTGGAACAAGAAGTAAAACGTAATAGTATTCAAAAGAGTGAAGTTCAGACTGTGTTTTATGGTGCATGACGTATTGTTGTAGAGGCCTATTTTGGACGTGGAACTAATAAATGTTTGCTAGAATCGCAGATTAAAACTGTTAATAATATCACCACAAGTTACAACATTTGCCTTTGGTTCCAACGAAATCATCCGGAATTTTCCGTATATTTTGTAGTTTACTACAGGTTATTTGATGCCCCATCCTCAGCTACTTGTGCCATGGCCTTTTAATGTACATCGTTTTTCTCTGCATATTGCTACATTTTGGAAAACCTGTTTCGTCTGGTTTGAAGCGAGGCCTCAGTCAAATTTTTCATATAAAAATAACTCTTGATGGACTTCTTCACATATCACTATACATCGTCAGACACGAAGAGCCTCAACTTTATTCTTTTGAATTCTGTTCAGTTTTACTCTGTGCTTTTGTCTTTTGTCTGTGTGTTGATTGGGATACCTATTACAAGTTATGTTCAAATACATAATGTAATACAACACTTTGCTAATACTAGCCATAGTCCACTTGGCGGAGGGGGCGACCTGAATCTATCCACGTCACATTGGGAACTTGGCGTTAATAAAGCGGTCAATTCTCACAAAAAAGAACTGACATTTGCCCTTAAATCTAACGAGAAAGGTGTTTGGGGTAACAGCTTTTATTCGGGTATCTAAACTTAGTTGTGTCATATTTCAGGTGCAGATGTCAAGAAATCCGAACCGTGGTTTCACGACATAAAGGAATGCGTCACTGATATCATTAACAGAAATTCGTACGCAGAAGTTGACCTGTCCAGGCTATTTTGCAATTCTTTTTATAAAAGTTGAGCACAGAAGTTAATCTTGTAAATTGTAAATCTAAAGTAATCCCACTAATATCTTCTTTTTTTTCTTTTTTTATAAAAAATTAACTCATACGTCAGTTAAAACAGTTAAATTAGACAGAGAACTTTTACTGATCGGCTATTTGTCACAGAAACTGCTGAGGGAAAAGACGTATTTCTTGTAGTTATAACCAGGTTGCTTTTAAGCAACAACAAAAAAATTTAAATTACTGCATGCCAACCATAAACAGACTAATTTTTTTCTTTCCGTTTTTAGTTGTTCATAAATTAAGTAGTTTAAAGTGGTTTTAAAGTAACTTAAAGTGGTAGTTTGTTTTTTATTTTATATCAGGGAATAGTTTTATTTGCTTCTCTTACTAGCTTTTACATCTCTTCAACTTGTAAAACCTTTAATTTGTACTTAATCAAATAAATTCTTTCCTTATACCCACTGTTTTCGTGATCAGATTTAATCCCAGTTTCCAGGAACGTTGACAAGTTTGTCAAAAGAAGCCGGTTGCCGACGTAAATGGTCTTCTGCTGTCGTGTTTCGGCTGATTTCTTGGTTGGACTGGCTGACTGCGTCTTTGGATATACATAAAACTTTTTAAAACAAGAAATGCAAAGCCTGATCCAAACACAAACGGTAACCCAACGCTAACATCACTGACCCACGAGGCGATACTCTTTTGGTTCTTACCACGTTGTGACTTCATCTGTGCATCTACAAGGTGTGCCAAAAAATACTCATGTTTCGTTATTAAACGCCTACTATCCAATACACGCCTCTCTAATAAACGCTCCTTTGACAATGTAAGACAGACGCCATAGGTAGATATTTTAATATTTAAAACATTTAATGTCATTTACATTAAGTTTTTATAAAATAAGGTTGTTTGTAGGTCATTGACTGTTCGTATTCGGATTCAAAAGGAGTATATGTATCTTTAATACGCGTCAGTTCTTCATGGAGAATTCTCGCACAAACTTTTGACTTGGTTCTGGCTTTAAAGACACCTGGTACGACTAGACCCACCTTTCGTTTTCTTTTGCCACAAACTTCTACTTCGACGATGTTTCCTTGCAGTGCGTTAAGAAATGTTGCGACCATGTATTTATCTGTACGAAGTTAAAATGTTTTAATTAAACGCCCCTCTCTAACAAATGCCTCTTTCTAATAGACGCCTCTTTCTAATAGACGCCTCTTTCTAATAGACGCCTCCTTCTGAAAGTGCTTTTTTAAATAAACGCCCAGGGCGTTTAATACAATAAATACGGTAATACGGTACTTCCTCGATTAACCGTACCCCGATTAACCGAACTTCGATTATCCGAAGCGAAGAAAAAAAAAAAAAAAAAGGTTCAAATTCTCATCGACTTCCAACTGAACTTTTCATTTCAATTTCTGAAGAATATTATAATTTTTAATAGGGTAGCGTTTTCTTTTTGTACTCACTGTACAGGGTGTTCCAAAAAAAAGTGACTCTAGAGAAATTATCTCATTGTTCTTAGGCCACTCTTAAACGCGCGTGATTAGACACCTGGGAATTTAATGAAATTGTATGTACATGTAAGCATTTTAAAACGTTTTCGCTTAGTTATTTTAAATTCCAGAAGCATAAGTTTATGTTCCAGAATCATCCTCAGGGTATTATGAAATGATAAATTCACATTAATGTGAATTTATCATAAGTTTATGTACCTGTGGGTTTAGCATAGTGCTCAGATATTCAAATTATAACGATAGGATAATTTCTACAGGGTGTCCCAAAAAAAAGTATACCTTTTGAAATCATGCCTTTGTTGGAATTTAAATGCCTGAGCATTATGCTGAACCCACGGGAGCGTAAAATACAGTATTTTTGGGACACCCTGTATAACTGAGCAGACGGCGGAAAAATGAAATCTATTTGTTAAATAGAGATTACTGGTTATCGGTAACAATTTATTACTGATCATCACTTCCTGTCTTCAATACGCTGATGGAAATTCCTCTTGATGACGATGTGACAAGTGAGAATGACGTTCCAAATAACATCGTGTGTTTATGTTTACTGAATTGACCCGTATCTTTAGCAAACGTCAGAAATATATCGCTCAGGCACAGGTAATATACACATTTTCTTTACCATATGCCATTCGCTGATAAAGTTCGTGATACTCGCTTTGCTACTTATATGAGGGACATTCAATAAATAAGGTGAATTTATTTATAAAAAGAGTTCTATTATATATAGAAGCTTACAATTTTTTTGTTTATTTCTCAACATAATCTCCATGCCATGTCACACACTTTTGCCATCCAGGTACCAGCCTTTGAATGCCTTCAGCATAGAAATCTTTAGATTGACTTTTTAAAAAGTCGCTCGCAGCAATCTTCACCTCGTCATCA
>JBAHVQ010182853.1:0-15996 GCA_036872915.1 Nanipora kamurai | reverse complement strand
GTTTATTTAATCAGTTCTGTATCGGGGTATACAGACATTGATTAAACCTTAATTTCTTTTGAATTTTCCTCATGAATGGTTGATGAGTTTAAGATGAACCTATCAAATCTCGTGCACTGTTCATATGATTGTTATGTCCATTGCACAGAACAGCGTCGAGAGACTTTTCAACTAACGGAAAAAAACATCCCAATAATCCCTGAGCACTGGACATTTCCTTCGCAAGATGTTCTACTTGAAGGCGTCGAATTTGACGTGAAATTTGGAAAAGCTTAAATTAGTCCAAATCTAACGCAAGCCAACGCAAGTTGACGGTCAAACGAAGCACAAACTAAAACGTGCGGTGACATACGTTCTCGTTTGATTAGGGCTTTTTGACTAAGTTAAGACGCTGTATTAATACCTTTAAATCCTACATTGACTACATAGCTATCATACTCACTTTACAATCTGTCACCAGGAATGTAATACGACGTATTCCCTTGTCAACGAGAACAGCTCTCTGCGAAAAATAGATTCACCATTTACAGTAATGAAGATTTTTCACTTCAAACCGAGAAGGAACTTTCCCCCCTCAAGCGATTGTTACATCTCTCTTCATGACCGTCTCTTCACATTCAGCTGAACTTCGGTTTTGACAACGACCTTTCACTTCAAATGTAATTTTGATATTTCTTTATTTGACTGTTTTCTCACTTTAGATTCATCACAAGCTCTGATGAGGAATTTTCTCTTTAAAATCTGCTACATCTTTCCCTATTTGATTTTATAAAACAACGTGTGTCGTACGCGACCTCTGATTGCTTAATACCCATGTTTGAATCAGGGTACGGAAACGTGGAAAATTTTCCGCCAAATGTTTACAGAGGTTTGTGTCACACGTTCAGTCTTATTATTTCATAATAGAAATACTTAATGGTTTCTGTGTGCTTGGATACTGTGATTCAACCATTTGGTGCGCTATCTGACTTTTAAAATGCTGGAATACGCTCTTTTATTTTATTTTTTTTTTTTCAACATGTTGAAATGGCTTGACTTCGGTTGTGTTGATCTTCTTAAGCTTGTCTGTAAATGGTAGTTGATGATAGTTGGGAGATTTTTGCATAATTTGAAAGGTATCTCATGTTTACGGCACTTCTACAGTTTGATACACTCTTTACCGAACCTATAATTATTTTAAATATAGGAATGTCCTTAAAAGAAAACCTTGTTGACTTCAGCTTAGAGCTGTAGAAACTGTAGGGAGCCATCTTAAGTTTCAAATGATTGACTAACTACATAGCCTTTGCCACGTTTTCCCCACCTTGGTCTCCAAAAATGACTGTAGCTTTGCACTGCAGTCTGTCACGTTCATTGAAACTCCACTCTTCGTAATGGCGATATTTACAATGTGCATTGGCTCTTCGTAATCAGGAGCTTTCTAAAAGACGAAAGGATGTTACAGTAGTAACGATACACTGGCTACTTTGAGTTTAAAAGAGACACAGAAACTAATACTAAACACTCATACCGACGCCGCCACTTTGCACCATACGCAAACACAACAGGAATATCAAAGACGACGTCCTTCATGCAATACAATTTTTCAAGCGAAACAAAGTAAATGAATTATTTCTCGTCCTAGAGACTGACCCCAACGCCGTTCTTGTTCTGCATACAACGTCACTTGGAGTATTTTCAAGAGCTATTAGTTGAGTTCACCCCGACACTGATTCTGACACTGACATCGACACCGATATGGCCACAGACACTGTCACCAAGTCCACCGGCTCAGGTAAGGGTACTGGTGCCGACAAGGGAAGGAGCACGGGCAGTAACCCTTGATGATGGCCTTGGCGCTCACGCTGCCACCGAAACTGACTCAAGTCTATAGCCACTGACAATGACACTTACAAGAACAGTAAAAATGACGCCGACATGGGAACTGGCCACGGTCCAGCCCAGATAATTTTGAGAATACAGCTTCTAAAACATTTCTTCTGTAAAGTGACAATCCTTGAACTCGCTGTTCACGAAAATGCCCACCAAAACCTGAATTACCTTGATGGAATCTTCTTGGTCAGCTTTTTCCCACAACGTCTCAAGTGAAGCTCCACTGGCAGAGGCGGATAAGGACACGTTGCGTTTAGGAACCGAGGGCTTAGGTGGGACTTCGTTACCAGGAAAACTTCTGCTGAGCTGCATTTTTTCACGACTTTCAAACCGAGACATGATTTTTGAGAAGTCCCTTAAGAGAAAAGTGTAACAAAGGTTTAAACGTAATGATTTCATTTTACGACCAGTGACTCGTTAGATATAGTAAACAAAGAGGAAGACTAAGCACCAAAAATGCTAAAAAATTGACACTCGACAAATACAGCGGCAGCAGAAACATCAACAGTATCAAGAAAAGCTTCAAAAACAACATTAACAACGACAACAACAGCAAAATTATTCTAACTAGATTTGATTAACAACCAATCGCAATCATTTTCATCTTTATTATCAGTTAAATATAATTGACAAACCTATCGTTAAGACCTAGAAAACGAGGAAAAGCACTAACCACACACGAAAAATAGTAAGCAACTACAACAGCAAAAGCATCAAAAAAAGCAACCGCAACAACTAGGGCGGACATGAACAGTGGCAGGGTAAAATTCTATTGTATAATGGTGTGTTGTTGTGACGACACTATGACATAATCGAAAAAGCAAAACTCCTGTAATTTTCGTATATTTTTATGTTACATCATCCTTAACAATCATACACCTAACAAAACACGACAACAACGGTAGCAGAAGCAGTAGCGACGGCAAAAGAAACACGAACCCCATTCATTGCATACAAAAGGACAACGGGGTAAGAATTTTAGAAGAAACTGAGTTACTATACATTAAAGGTGGCAAAGTTGAGTGCTCATTATATTGCCGACATCGATGTTTTGACATACTTTTCAAATTCGTCAAATGTTCTAAATGCAGCCATTAATCCAGTACGTTCACAGGGATCGCTAACGGAGGAATAAGAGGCCAGTTCGTGCAAGTCTTCGCTCAAGCTGCGTACCTTTTTAAAAAGCAAGAAAAACGTTTAGAGTCACAGTAAAATAAGCAATTGATGGATTTTGAGATCAAGATGAACTTAACGGGAAAGTCATGGGATGTTGTAATGACCTTTGGTGTGATGATAAACATACTTAGTGACTATATACATAACAGTACACGCATTTGCAATATCCATGGCAATATCATCATAGCAAGTTACTATGATAATATTGCCACGGATATTGTAACTGCGTGTACTGTTATGTATATACTAACTGTTATTATGATTAATAACACCTACTATAATAAACAAGTTATTTATTTATTTATACTGGATAACCAGTGTAACCTGCCAGTTAGGATTGTCAATGGTTTTCAGGGTAGCTACTCCCCTCCCCAGTGGTTAACGTAAGTTATGGTAGTTACAACCATCAGATGGCAAAAGATGGTAAAGTTTGCACTAGTTGTTTGTCAAGATTGTATTGAAGAATATGATTACCAGGCATTGTCTAAAATCTATTCATTCAGGGATTTTTGCTTTGTTGAAAGTATTGCACTGTGGGAAGTCATGGGATATTATTATGGCCTTAAAGTAAAGTAAAGTTCCTTTATTTATACTGGATAACCCTATCAGCCCTACTACGCTGTTATCCCTAGAGGTCCATCCCTCGTGGGTCCAATGTTACTACAGGAGGAAACCGGAGTATCGGTGAAAACCTCCGTTGTATGGTAGAGCCAAACTGGACAACGCTCTTCTCACATGTGACCAAGGTAATTTTAATGGGAAAGTTGTACGCAAGCGAAATCGAACCCTAGTCACAGAAATGAGAGACACGTGCACTACCACTGTGCCACCAACACCACCTTGAACACCAATTGAACATGTTATTCTTAATAACAGCAACAATAATAATTACTAAATAACAATAACAACCAAAACAATGATAAACGAATGTAGCTTACGCGAGTCATAGACAACCCTTTCAGATGATGGATTTTGTTAGCAGTTGGTTGAACTCGTGGATGTCTATAACAAAGTAAGACGAAGAAACAAAACAGGTATTAACTCCTTCCCTGCCACGGCGACTTTTATTATTTTGCTCTAGTTAATGCCAGACGATTTTACTCGTCAAAGGAAGAGGCACTGTCAAGAAATAGTTAATAACCTAAAAACTAACTCTTCCCTCTCAGTATGGGACTTTTATTATTTTACTCTGGCAAACGCCAGACCATTTTACTCGTCAAAGGGAGAGATGTGGCAGTGAAAGAGTTAAGGCCCATTTACACAATAAAAATGTCGTACACAATCATTCGTTCTGATTTCTACGTTTAACTCATTTGACTTCTAAGAACGTATACCTAATCATAGAGCGAATCGTAAGCTCTGACACAGACGACATGGGCATTCATGCTGGCTGTGCCGTGGGTATTAACCCTGATACTAGCTGTCTTCAATTTATTATTAATTTATGAGCAAAACACAAAGGAAATCACTACCGAGAGGTGGTTTGGATATCTGAGGAAGAAGTTACATAAATTAAGCCAACTTTCGCCTCGATCTTCTCCTCAAATACCAATTCTTTTGAGATGCAATGTCATACACTCGACAGCGGGTTTCGTCAGATATCCAAACACCTCGAAGTTTGTAAAAATCCTCGGCTATCGCCTCGGTTTTCAACAAACTTCTCGGTAAGATACAAGTTCACGGCAACCAGGTGAAATTTCCGACATACCAAACGCTACTCTGGTTTGTAAATATTATGAACGTAATTTAAAGAAATTACAGTTCACTGGGTCGTGAACTGTAATTTCTTTGAATTACGTTCATAATATTTACAAACCAGAGTAGCGTTTGGTATGTCGGATAATCTCAGAAGTTAAGTGCTAAGATCTGCTTATAGACAACTCAGCCTCTTTATTTGTTAAATAGCAGCATTCAACACTATAATACAAGACCAGCAAAAATTTACACCGACCTAAAGCCAATTCACACAACTTGTCGGACAAGTAAAACATTGCGTAATTCGTAATTAATGATTTATCGACACCTAACGGTTTGCAGACCAGCAGGTCATTGGCGACTGGCTAGTCCTAGGTTCATTCCTTTGATTGCCAGGTCTTTTTCGCTTTGACGAGTAAAATCGTCTAGCGTTAGCCAGAGTAAAATAATAAAGGGTCTACTGTGGCGGTGAAGGGTTAAATTCCGTAAGTAACCTTGACCTACCATCTGAGTTCTAGTGGCTCAATGGTTAGAGGGTCTGGCTAGCATTCAGAAGATTGCGGGTTCGAGTCCCGCCTGGAGCTCTGAGTTTTCTGGGTACATGGCGTTCCATAGTTTGATCAGCAAGATTTTCTAAGACAATTATTATTTTAAAGAAATAAAAATATACTAGTTTTTCATTTTAATTTGTTGCTTGCTTTACACAGATCACCCGCGCAGTCACGCGGATTGATTTGGTTTGTTTTCGTTTGTTTTGAATCAACATAAAAAAACGAAACAAAACGGAAACAGTGCCTAAGCTCATCTGTTGACAGCTCTTCTACATGAGTAGATTTTTTTAGATTTTGACCAACTAACCATCATGAAATTAAATATTCGTGGTTATCGACAAAGCAAAACGTTGTGATGTATGGTTTAAATCACAAAATTTATTACAAATTATTTAATTTTTACCTCTAACCTTCATTAAAGTGTATATAAAACGAAAATTTATCTTATTCGAAAGAACTGTTAAAATGATAAGGAACACATTCTACAGTTTTTAGGTAGCTTACTTAGTTCTCGGGATATTTCAATTTGTTCGATATGTAAATGAGACCATGTGTGACGTCATATAACTGGTACAGCATTTTGGCCAATTCAAAAGTAAGTTATATCTCCAAGATTATTTAACAAAATTACTGGAGACCTTGTACATTGGTACAGTTCATAATACTGAACAGCTCCATGTCAAAATATTGTCATAGTAACATATTGGTTCTCAGACTCTGGGGATCTAGAAAGTATAATTCTTTTGTTTTTAAGCAGTTCATGACCATTTGTTTTTGTGATGGGTCAAACATATTGCTTTCATCATTTTATACACCATGTAAAAGAAAAGACAGAAAACCTTGTTCTATCATGGTGGAGTTTAAAAAAATGCAGTTAAAGGACTGAGAGCTCTAGGAACTAATAGATCAATATGACATCAATATTTTGATATGGAACTGTTCAGTATTATAAACTAAACCAACATGATTTCAAGTCATTTCGTTGAACAATCTTGGAGATCTTGCTTACTTTCTAACTGGCCAAAATACTGTACCAATAATATGACGTCATACATATTCTCATTTACATATCAAACAAATTGAAATATCTCAAGAACCAGGAGATAGAGATACGGAAAACTGTAGAATGTGTTGCTTTATCATTTAAGAGTTCTTTCGAATCACATAAACTTAATTTCATCTCATATACACTTTAATATTTAACAGTCTTTTTAGTCTTTTCTAGAACTGATTTCTCCAAGAAATTGTCTAAATACTCATCTGGACCTCAGCAAAACGAGAGTTTTCCGCCATTCCTTTGATGTGAATTGGCTTGCTGAGCTACGAATGGTCTATCACTATTAGACTATCGGTAGATCAGCCAGTCAGAATGCACGATTTGTAACATTCCAATAGTTGGTTTCTACTAAGAGTGGTTAGGTCTAAAGTTTAGCTGTAAGTTTTAAGTTTATCAATTTTAATGTCGTAATTTTTTTCTTTTAAGTTACTGCACAAATTTAACGTAAGGGACGGACCATTAGAAAAGTAGTGGAAGGATGGGACATTTTGAAATCTTCGCAATTTATTTTGGGGATAGTTGGTGGTGTAGGAATTTTTTTTTTTCTTTTTTAGATATGGAGCCTTGTAAGATTTTTTGGCAAGATAGTAAATTGCTCTAGAGTTTTCTGCTGTGCATGCATTTTTCTCTGTAACGTTCTCATTGCAGGCATTTTTTAAAGCATTTTTAGCTTCCATGGATTTGCTTTCTGTTTTTCCAGACCCCTCCCCACCACTTTTTTGCTGGTTCATCCCTAATCAAGTAATGTTACATGGACAGATTTTCAAGAGCGATTTGCCATGCAAATTAAGTTCACACATAATGGGATCGTGGTTAAAAATCGTTTCGTGATTGCCTTAACATATGCAAAATCTTGTAGCGAAGTAGCAAACGGAAAGCCTTAAGAATTCATTTAGACAATGTGAATAATCGAGCCGATTTGTAGAATAGGTGCATGATAATTTATAAAAAGTAAGTAAATTTGAGTCCACTGACCATTCTGCTGACTACTTCTCAACATAACATGCATCAAAGCTAGAAATTGGAGCGATTAATCCCAGTGCGTAAACACAGCCAAGAACAGAAAATTATGACAAAGTTAGGAAACAACTTCAATGCGATGACACACGAAAGATGTATCATAATTTTGTTAATATGAGCATACGCGTAGATTAAATTGCGCAGATCAAATTTTATTGTGTATCAGATTTTATTGGTGAACACTGATGAGTGATATCACCAGTCTCCGTGAGATTTTGACAAATCCAAATAATACATGACTTAAAATACTACAGTATCAGTGGCAGATCAATGCCCCCATTTTTCCTTGCCCAAAACGGAGATCCCAATATGCACAAATTCAATGTCATTGAATGATTTTGTTTACAATTAAGTGAAAGTTCTAATATCTATTCCAAGTTGGTTGAAGGGGGTTGGAGGTGCCGTTGATGAGAATCCTCCCATAAGAAATCCTGGATCCGACCCTGTGGATCTCTTGGCCAGAAGATCCCGGCAGAAACCCTGGTAAGTAGGTAAACAGGTAGATATAATATACGCAACGTTCACTATAAATAATTATCAAAAGAATTTTCTTACTCTATGTCCTCTTTTATCGCAACATTATAAGTCACCACCAAGATGACTTTCTTGTCGACGTTGAGTTTCTTGCAATGGTTTGCCAATAACTTCACTCGTTCCTTTAATAGAAATGTTTTACCCGATCCAGCGCACCCTCTAATCCACATATTCTGGAAAACTGAAGCAAGTAATACCTCTGCCTGTTCCTTTGTGTAGAATCTGGCAGTAGCTGCTTCTAAACTGCTCGCGGGGTTTGATACTACACGTCTTTTATATTCACCGAAATTACCTCCAGTGTGATACGCCTTGAGGAATTTAAGAAGAACTGCCACGTATTGGTCAAATGCTATATTGTTCTGCGAAAAATGTTGTAAAAGCCATGCATTAAAAGAGGCATCATCCTTGCAGTTATCTTTGAATAACGTGTTGGTGTTCCCTTCTTCTTTAATTTCAGTGCGATTGCACAATGGAAAGGCAACAACTTTGTTTACCGGAATGCCGTCATCCAGCCCAATGTTTGGAATACTCTTATTCAGCTGCTCACGGGCACTGTTGTATCGACTTTGGGCCTGATTTGAACTGGTTATCCCTTTACACTCAAAAACCGTTACCCCCTTTTGGTCTACTTTTATGAAGTCAAATTCAGTTCCTTCATATTTCTGTCCGTGGAAGACAAAAGCTTTTCCAGTTTCACCATTTTGCAATCTCTTAAAAAGAGCTCTTTCAGCTCTTGCACCATTCTGTGGATTTTTCTTCCCTTTGTCTACAAAGTTCTCAGGAATCATTTTAGTTCCCTGGTCTTGTGAAAGTTCATCTCTCCAGCCTAAATATAATTACATTTTTTAGAATAAGTAATAACTTTTTTGGAAAAAAACGTGAGCTTCTACACTTGTAATTATATCTTATTGGCCTTATAAATGCACTGAAGACGTTACAACGTGGTAAGAACATCAGTCAGTGACCCACTTGACTGTCGTCTCGTCGGCCCCTTTTTTGTTTTTGCCACCTTATGACGTCATCTGTGTATCTACAACAGAACCTGCAACGGGAAAATGAAATCTGTTTGTTAAATCGATTAACCTGTCTATTTAACCAGGGTTTCTTTCAAGGAGCAAGAGGAGGCATTTGCCTTCTCTTAAAAAAATATGCCCTCTTTTGTAAATTTGAAACCTCAATTTTTGAACAGTAAGAATCAAGATATTATAGCGACATATAGTGTGATTAGGATTTACTATTTAACATACAAACTGAAACCTGAATACATACAATTACAAATATTGTGGAGCATCAAACAACTAAGCGATAAATAGACGATACTACAATAGTATTAAAACAATAACAATATGATAGTAAACATAGTAACGCATCTAAACAGCATTTCTTCTAGGCTTTCTGTTCCAAATATATCTGCTGTGTTTTCCAAATAGTTATTACTTAACAGAATACTACAATTAAATTAGCAGAGTATTATTGAAACAACAACAATAGTCAATTACAGTTCGTTATTGCCGTGTTGTGGTGGATTTAATTGCCACCAAAAATTTTCCTTGTGGTCTGTTTGCCCCCCTTGCTAATCCTAAGCCTAACACTAACCCTTATCGAAATCTAAAGCAGTCGTAACCCTAATTATATCTCTAAGTGTAACGTTAACCCTAATCATTACTCTGATCGCAACCCTCTCAGCACAGATATATGATCCTAACCGAGAAATAACAATAACGTATCGGTCAAACGAGTAACAAGTGATAGTGACACGATGGCCAGTCTGACCGGTTCGAAAATACCGTATATTGAACTGGTTTATGAACATTAAACTGTAGTGGGCTCAAAGCAACATTTTCTATTGCTGGAAACAAGCGGCTGATAAATTCACAATTACCCTACACTGCTTAAGTCAACCAGGTTCGAATTGACCCCTCGTAAACTCGCTAACTGCTAGTTATTTTTAGGAAATGCGAGTTGTAAAAAAAGTAATTTGCATTTCTTAGCTAGTGGATATTTACCACAGTTTCTGGTGTATTTTTGTGTTGCCAACAATGATATCAAGATTTACCCACAACTCACCATCAAACCTGATGACGATCAGCCTGACTTCTAAACAAAATGCAATAGAAGAAGTCACCTGATCCCCACACTGAGCCTGATATTTTCTGAACTCGTACACTGCATATCTTCCAGTTTGGTTGTTAGAAATCCTTCGCATCACATCGTAAATTCGATGAAAATAGAGTATGGACTGGAACCGACAGTAAAATGATCACTGGTTAAATGACTCACCTGCTGTTCCACATGCTTCATGTGAGTGAAATAAGGCTGTTTGGAGGCTTATTAGCATTGTTAAACTTAATAATTCAGTAAACTACTTTTTCACTTTGAAAACTTAGCTATAGTTGTTTGTTCAGTTAGTTGGTAACTTATCAACCTAATAGCATTCTTTTGGCAGTAGGTTTTAACATCTAATTCGAACCCCGTCAACTGAAAATGGTGACTCGACCGGGATTTGAACTCGCACCTTCGGGATACCGGTCGAGTCCACATGGATTGGAGCTATCGAGTCTACATGTTTCAATTCTATCAACTCATTCTCAGGGTATTATGAAATGATAAATTCACAATTATCCTACATTAATGAAGCCGACTGAAAAAGTAGCTTCGATTGCTCAACAGGTACAGGGGAAGACCGGTATCCCAAATGTGCGAGTTTTTGAATCAGGACTTACGCTGCGCTGTACAAAGTACCCGCGTGTTACTGTTGTACCTCGCTAACTGGTGCGAAAGGCCGTGTCCCCAGGAGTGCATCTGGTCTTGAGGTAACATTACGCGGATTTTTTCTTCTCGTTGGGTCGTTTCGTCTCTTTGAAAATTTTGTGGCAAATTCATACATGGGTTTATTCACATTATCGCGGTTTTTAAAGAACAAAGAAACGATGGAGCATTATATAAATTCAGTTCGAATTTGGATTAGCACAATATCTGTTCGAAGTGTGAATTTAGAGGAAGAGACTCGCTCGAATTTATCTTTCTTTAGACATAGGATGAGATGGCGAGTTCGACAAACACTAAAATCCGGATGGTTGCATTCCAGGTGGGAAGAATGTCCGCATCCTCGAAAAATTCGCCATAATGGACTATCAGTTCTACATTCAGGTTTTAAAGTCCATTTTAAAGAGTGGACATAAATGCAGCTAACAGAATTTCGCAAGAGTTGACGGGTGAGTTTATACTGTTCGTTATTTGTTGTCCATACATTGCATTTTCTGGATTTCAGAGTGCTGGTAGTCATGTACTAAAAGTCTTTGCCATTGGCTACTACCCAGTCTAACATATATGAGACAAAACTTCCAGACAATTCAACCACATTTTGCTGATAAACTGCTGGAGGATTTTAATCATGACTGGATTAACGGGCAATAGCTTGTGGACTTCTTCATTTGAAATGGCTTCAACATTATATAAGACTTTTACTAACAATGTGCATTTATGTCAGTCAACTACGTGGGTTTGAGTGCTTGTGTCTGGATAGGTAAGGTAAGTAAGGTGAAGACTTCATTTACAGATAGTTGCACTGAATAGCCAAAGGCTAATAAACTTGTGGCCCTCTATGACAGCAAAAATAACTAATTAATGACCTTCGATTAGACTATAAAATGATTTAAAAATTGCTGATGATTAACAATTTCATTTCACAGAAATGCTTGAAAGAGTACAATGAGTTTCTTTTCTTAAAGATAGAAATTAAAGATGGACAATCCTTTGTTTGTGTATTGTGGTAGTCATCAAATGCAGAATATCCGGAAATGTCTATTTTCTATTACATTTTTAATTGAAGGTGGGCACTTGATTTAAATGTAATGCTGCTGGTGGTGTTGCTGCAGCTTTCATATAGTGTGGGGATGTGCTGAAATTCCGTAGTTTCTTAAGGATGCCCGTCCCTGTTTAATAATGCCAAACAGTTGCCATGTCCTGGGCAATGTTACTTAAAACCAGTTGGTTCTTTGTGATTAAGTGAATATCATAATGTAAATCACCACCATGACCCTAATTCTTGTTAATGGTATCCTTTCTTCAGATATTCTCTGCGAATACCTGGCATCAAAAATTGTAGAGTTTTTCTGCGTCAGCCTTTAAACACACTTTTTCAGTCTTATCTCAATCTCGGGCCTTTGTAAACATTTAGTGACAGATCGAAATTGTGCATGCTCCTAAAGCTTGTTAACTCAGAAAAGTTACCTGAGCCCCTGATGGGAATAGAACCCGTAACCTTCTGATCGCCGGTAAGATGCTCTAAACATTGAGCTACATGGACTCAGATGGAAGAGTGAAGATCACTATTTACACTGATTCGTAGTTGACATGTGTACTGCTAACTGCAGGCTTGACAAGTCATGTAGTCTACATTAAATTAACTATATTGGCCAATGGTGTGCGGCATGTGGTAGCGTGGTGTATATGGATCGATATTGCGCATGCTTCGCAACCAATACAAATAGTATCCTTTGCTTTTCCATCTGAGTCCATGTATCCGTATCTGCTCGTTTTCTCCTGGAAAATGCAAAGTCTAAGTGCATGCAAAGCCTTATAGAGGCCCAGATTTTCACAATTATGTCCCAGTAATTTCAGACATGTTAGAATAACTGAGCAATCTGCTTGGTCCGCCTCACGGGTGTAAAACAACGATCTGATTGGCTTATAACAAAATCTGAATTATTTGTTGAGCATGAATGTTATGAATTTGCAAACTGTGAATTATGGTGCACATTATTCGAACATTCCCTAGAAAATACCGGATCCCGGACGGGGATCGAACCTGTAGTCAGTAGGGAACACGTTACCTGTTCTGTGTAACTGGACTACGGGTGAACTCCCTGGAAAATGTTCTCAAAAGCCCGCCATTATTGTTAAGTCCTCAACCCTCCTCAACCAATCAGATGCAAGCTATGTTTCATGAGATGGAAAAGGGGCATGGGACCAAACTCGAGAGAAAAACGAGTTTAGTGACGTGCCAACATTTTGAAAGCTAAAAACACTTGTTGAGAATTCGATCAAGTTCGAACATCTTTACAAGTTTCCCATTGAAAGATAATTCTGAATGGTTTTTTTATTATTACTCGTCGGAGGACATACCAAGATGGCGTGGTGAAGTGAGGACATTTTTAGCAATACAAAAGTATCAGAGATTCGCAGTCCAGTTATATAGAGGTCAGCAGTTCTATCCTCGTCTGCAGGGTCCAGCTGATCAAAAGGTGATTTATCGTCAAATCAAAATCTATGAGGATATATTGCTCCAGAGAGTTAAGTTTTTTAATGACGTATTTAGAAAGGATTCAAAAAGGTCGAAAAACAACTAAACTGGAACGAAACAACAAATTGACTTTTGATTCTGGATTAGAGAAATCGATCTTTGAACAACCATTCCATGAGAATCAGTAATCTTTTCTGAGAGTTTGAGCTTGACGCGCCTTAGTCAACACGGCCACAAATACATGTACGTTAATGTAAATACTGGAAGGCTGTTTATACTTGAAATGTTCGTCACAATATTTCTACGTTTTCCACCTTCTCTCCAAATGTCTTAAAATCTTTAAGCAAGCATGAACAGCTTTAACGAATGCAGATATATCCACTCTCACATTATATTCTGATTTCTCTACTCTCAAAAATGAATGCTATGATCAAAACCAGTATTGGGGCCGATTCATATGAGGTGAGACATGCCAGTTTACCGGGATAGTCTTAAGTGCTGGGATGTTTACTTTAGTCTGTTCATTTGAGGAGGAATAACTGCCGGAAATAAATTCGTGGGAAAACTTATTTGGCCCCAAACTAATTGGGCTGAAAGGAGTGGCATAAAACATGCACAGTAAAAATACTTTCGCCCCGGCTTACCGAGAGGAAGTATTAATATGGAAAAATTTAATTTCGACAAGGCGGGATATCCCGGTAGCCCTATGAACGCGATTTTAAATTACAAGGGGTAACAACAACTAACCGAGATCTCGCCAGAGTAGTTCTGTCCCGGTATACCGGGATATCCCGCCTCATACGAACAGGCCCTTATCAATAGTTGTGGGCTTTAGGTTTATCCTATTGTTTTAAAATTACGCTTATCGGCTTTACGCACAACGGTCTTCACGTTAAATTTTGTTAAATCAGTTAGTTGAGACGATACTTAAAAGCAAAAAAAGGTTATCCAAGGACTTGTTTTCTGCCATTTGTTTGTCTTTCCGACTTTTTTAAAACAAATCTATATTTTTCCTCACTATTCCGTGTAACAACTGTGATCAGGAGTACATCGGCCAGACCAAACATCAGTTCGGAATGTGCTTGAAAGAGTACCAAAAGGCAGTTTTCTTTTCAAAAAAAGAAAATTCTGCTTTGTCGGAGCACGCGCGTCAAACCAACTGCACGATTGGGTGGGGAAATTTCAAAATTACCACTAATCCACGTTACTATGAAACACGTTACCTGGAGGCGTGGCATATCGACAGTGCTACCGCTCCATTTAATCGCGATGGCGGTGGTTTATTATCGGATACATATTTGCATCCCATTAATAGACAACGTCATCAATGGTTCTCTAAGGATATAAACAGGGACCTCAGGGTCAGATCAATCACCCCTGTTGACACTACACAGGAGTGTCAAAACATTGGGTAATGAACGGTAGTTTTATAAGCTACGTTCAAACTGGTTCCCCAAATCATTTGACGTTCTTAGAAACTATTACACCAAAAACGTCAAAGAATCACAGACAAAAAATTTCGACAAATAAAATATTCCTAGTCCTTGGCTTACCATAGTTTGTATGGCAAGACGCAATAAAGTTTTTAATAGTTTCAAACGACGATTTGTGATAACAGACGAAACAAATTTAAAAATAAACAAGATAATTAGCAACTTAACATTTAGATCATGGTCTTAGTCTTCGGTTATAATGGCCTTAATACAACTTTAATTATGTAATTCAAAAACCTGGCTGCCCTTTCACCGTTCGGTCCACGCTCATAAACCATTCAAAACTCCAACTTGTGGCGCGGTCGAGTTGATCTGGCGGCGATACATATAAACATTTATAAATATACAAACATGAAGCCATTCTTTGTCCTTCTAGTCACCTTATGGGTAAATGGATCCCAGGTACGTCGAGATTAGTACCCTCGCACCGTTCTTCCCTCCGTAGGTGTGCTGATAAATAACCAAACAAAGATAGCAGTATTTTATTTAGATAACCCTACCCTTAGCCTCACCTGGGTGTTCCTGGTCCAATTTTTCCAGGAGTCCAACTTCAGTTTTTTCATCAAGGTTTTCTTGCGCCACTTCCTCCACAAAGTCTGACAGAAGTTAAAAATATGAACGAGTTAATCACTGTCAGTTAGAATTTGAATCGCTAAAAAAATCAGCTAATGACGGGTTAACCTATAAATCTAGTGTGTCGTCAGCAAAGACGTAAGATCATGAGCTTGACGAACGTTTGTTAGTCGTTTGACATACTCCAAACTCTCACATGAACAGCATGTGTTCAGCTTTCAAAGAGAAAAACACGCGGCAAAACTAAGAAACTGATGGATATTTTTTTTTTATTGAGAAGAAATTTGTCTCATTATTCCTTGACGAACGTCCACTTAACAATTGGGCAACGCAAGCAACATACATGTTTTAATGCTGGTTTTTACTAGCCATGGAATCAGGGTCAAAGTCGTGAATGCGCTTAAGACGCAGTGGAAATTAGACAACGGAGTCGTAAGGGAGGCATAAGCTCGAGTCCAATCGGAGTCACAAGATTGCGTTTGTGAGTCTGTCACTTACTATTTAGTGAAAACCAGATTGTCAGAATTGCAAGCAGAAACAGAATCAATCTAGTGTTCACTAGATTGAAAGCGACGGAATCATGAACGTAATAGCAGGGAACTCTAAATAGGACACTCTGCTAACTGCCTTAATTGATTTCACTAGATCTTAACGCTCTCCGCTTCTGATTACGACTCCAACTATTATTATCATTATAATTATTATTATGATGTTCATCTCACGGTTTTTACCGGTACAGTTCGCTATTCAGTTACAACCTGTAGCCATTAATAGCAAAAT
>JBAHVQ010182802.1:0-16012 GCA_036872915.1 Nanipora kamurai | reverse complement strand
CAACGAAACGTTAGTAAAGTTATCTTAAATGTTTTGAAGTTGTGTTTTTTATTTTTATTTATTATGGCGTTACACTTGAAACTTTTAAGCTGGGCTCTAATCTTTATTCTTCGATTACGTTTTCCGCCCGGAAAATCGATCATCATGAATAGGTGAGTTTTTCGCCACAGGTGTGAAATGGCGACAAGGAATGTGGGCTAAAGACGAAAGTGATCTCTTACGAAACAATATCTCGGACTACTGTAAGGTAACCCAAACACTTAAATAACATCTATTTCTTTCCAAATAGAGGTCAACAAACATGCATTTTTCAAGCCAATGGCCGATGCTTTATTGCAACATGAACCAATCGCCGATCCAATCCGATGTTTTCTGTTTTGTATATAACTGGGAACTTCCGAAAATTATACCCAGCTTAAACTTCGACCCTTTTCCCATTTTCCCAAAATTCAAGATGTCAATCTAGAACGATTCAAATTTCGATCGATTTTAGCGTGAAAACTGTATTTCTCGCCAAAAAATGAATCATAAAGATTGAAAAAAAAATCTAACTTCAATGATTGAAATTTTCAGTCTTTTAATTAGGAGAGTAGCGAGTCTCACTAGTCACTCAATGTTTAACTGGTAATATAACTTAATTGTTGAACTTATCGTTGAATCCATTGAACTCGTTCTGGTGAGGACTAATCATACCTTTTATATTGGCTGACGATGTTTTATTCCTTGTTTCCAGATTCACGGGATCCCAGATCCACGTGACGTCATCTTCAAACAAAGCAAAGAAGAAAGGAAAACGTTTTACAGAACAGTCGGTAAGCACTCGTGTCATTTTAAGTCTTTCCCGTTCGAAAGCGATTCATCTCAACTCAATCCTGATCTAAATTCAATTTGACCTTGCATTGATGTAACTCTTGTAAATTGGTGATGTTGAAGTTGTTATGGACTCCCTGTAAATCCCGGCCCAATTAACTCCTTCCTGGCCATATAGGTCCTCAGTAACCTATGGAGACTTTATTATTTTACTCTGGCTAACGCCAGACGATTTTACTCGTCAAGGGGAAAGTCCTCGGCCAGGAAAGGGTTAACGGTCCCCCACTTCACGTCGTAAATGGAAAGACGGGTTTTGCGAAACAGATCATTCGTAAATATTAATGAAAACTTGATAAATTTTGTCATATTGAAAGGATGTTTTGATTGAACAGCAAAAGGTATTCATCGGCCGTTGTTTGCTATCTATCGACGAGTATTGAGGATGTACGAGACTGGAAACTATATTGGAAAATACTCCTTAGACGAGGTGGAAAGACTTAAAGAGCTGAGGAAAAAGCACGGGAACGACTGGACGGCGATTGGGCTCGCGCTTGGCCGGAGTGCGTCGTCGGTGAAAGATCGATGTCGATTGCTCAAGGAGAAATGCTCGTCAGGTAGGTTCATGAAGGAAAGCGTAAGATATTCATTTAATCGTCGTACCTGGAGCACAGTCAGTATAGAAATGATTAAGGATTTTTGACGGCCAAAAAACACATTAACAAGCTGTGTTAAGTACCATTGGCCTGCTCCAGGTACTCCGGTTTTTTCCTTTCGGTAACACTGGACCCATCAGAGCTGGACCTCAAGAGAAAACAGCTAATGTGGCTAATAGAATTAACCACTATAAATAAAACACTTTTCTGTTTTTTAAGGTAAATGGACTGAAGAAGAAGAACAACGTCTTTCTTCCGCAGTTCGCGAGTTCACAAGTACAAAACCAGGGGAGAGTGTCACAACTGGAATATTGTGGACCGATGTGGCCAAGATGGTTGGTACGAGGTCTGAAAAACAGTGTAGATCAAAATGGTACGGAACAATGGAAAATGTTAAATTAAAAATCCTTTCTCGCGAAGAAAATTAAATCACATGGGAAACAATTGAGTAGACCCTCAGCTTTTATAATGAATCACAATTTATGGTTGCCCGAACCTTATACACAATATTCAGAGTATTTTTAATCCTTTCAGGTTGAACTACTTAAACTGGAAAGAATGTGGTGGCAAGGAATGGAGCAAAACAGATGAAATAGACCTCATTAAAAAGTATGTTTGTGCACGGTCGTGTCAGGTTTGTTTATTCACTGTTGATTCAGTCTATCCACTGAGCTGAGGTGTAGTTGATTTTGAAAATTTTGAAGGACGTGAACGTTTGAACGAGTAAGGTTTTAGAGCCGCTCTTGCAGATTAATAACGACAAGAAAAATGAAAGAGGACATGCCACCATTCGACTCAAGCACGTAATCTCAGAAAAACGATTTCTGAGCCTCAGGTGAGAACCGAACCCGCAACCTTCTGATGACCAATAAGGCATTCCAACCATCGGACTGCCAAGACTAAAATGGTGAACTACAGTATCGTCATATTTGCTGCCTAGAAGGAAGCCACTGTAGAAGAGCGTTTAGAGAGAAGAACGTCTCACCTGTAATCACAAGATCGCGTGTTCAATTTCCGTCTGAGGCTCAGAAATCTAAAATCACGATCTTGAACGTTCGCATATTGCTTGAAACACACCAAGCTCCCACATGCCCAAAAGATTGTGTTTAACATTTATGACAAATGAAAGATGCATCGTGCTCCTTGTATCCGTGCAACTAGGAACTTTTACAAATCTTTCCGAGGCGCAGGAAACATTTAGTTGCTAACTTCTTCGGAGAAGCCTGACTCCCCTACACAACATATGCCTGGAAGATAAACCGTCCCTTTTCTTCTAAATTTCCCTCATGTTATTCCTGAGGAATATTTAGTAGTCGAAGGCGAAATTTTCCACTTGAATGGGCTGTGCTGGAAATTCGTGGTTTAAACTTCCTCGGACAAGAAAGGAATTGAAAGTGATCATGGAATTATAGCATTCAATTATGTTATTATTTTATCCCCGTTCCTCTGCAGAATTTGTGACCTTGGCATTGAGAATGAAAACGAAATTGACTGGGTATCACTGGCAAATGGTTGGGTCAGGTAAGCCTTGCTAGTGGAACTTGTAAAGAACAAATTTTGTGTTAACGTGAATATAAGTTCGTAGAAACACCACATTATTTAATTAGATCATGCTAATTAAATACTATGGTGTTTTGTTTCGATAAAATCTTGTGTTTTTCGTTAAACAAAAAGCCTCAAAGTACCCTTTGGCGTATACTTTGTCTGAGCTTTTCTTCTCTCAGCTTTCCTCTTGATGTCTGCGTACGACTATTTTTATCTTTTTGTTAACCAAAACTTCATCTTTCGCTGGACATATCGCCATCTGGCCACTTTCCATATCCTGTATGATTTTTTCATGCAGTACCACATGTTTCATTAAGAAATTAAAGTTTCGTTAAGTAAGATAGAACAAAACAATCTGAACTACAGCATCTTGAAAACTCAAAATTGGACTCAAGTCAAGGCAAAAGAGTAAATCAATATGTCGACTTCATTTAAAAGTCATCATCTTTTTTTTTTTTTTTCATTTAGTAATTAAATTTATCCTCAACGTTTCTTTTTTCTATCTTATAATTAAAATACATGTAATACAAAGGCTTCAGTTAAATCATCTTTAGGTCAGGTTCTTAAATACAGCGGTGTACCGAGACGAATTGTTGCCCGGGGTGCTAGCAAAAATTGCCGCCCCACCCTGAGAGCAACAACTGATAAATATACCGGAAATTACGTTACACACACTCCACTCACTTGTGTGTCACTCGTACTGAGTACTGATTTGAGTGAAACATGAAACATCTATATCACATTTGAGTACACAAATCTAGAATTCTTAGTGGTACATGTATATGTTGCTTATTTAATTTAAATAAACTTTTATCGTAATCATGCAAAAAGTGCCGCCCGGAAGAAGAGCCGCCCAGGGGCTCTGCACCACCCCGCCCGACCGTTCGTACGCCTTTGTAAATACCGACAAACGATAGACACACGGGTGGACGAACAAAAAGTGAAAAATGATGTAAAAGCAGACTGCAGTATTGAACTGCTTGTAGGTAACCAAGAGGGAAACTGCCGGAACTTAAGTGTACAGAAACTTCGTCACCCCCAACGAAGGTCCTTCGCTCGAAACGTCAGTTTCTCTACACCGAGGTTCTGGCACTTTCCCAACCCTTTTGGCTATCTAAAAACAAGTGAACTGGCAGATATATAGAGTGACGAATAGTCACACAGACAGACAGATGGACAGACATTGTCTGACGGACTGGCAGATAGGAAGATAGATACAGACAGGTAAGCATGTCAATGACACCAAGGCATTGGTGACTATCTTATTTTTTTGTCATTTTTTTTAACAGAGCTTTTTTTTCTCATTTCAGTGTCCGCTCTCCGCAATGGCTTCGCAGCAAATGGTGGACAGTTAAAAAACATGTCCCTGGTGTGCAAAGCATGTCCTTTCCAGGCAAGTTCTCACAATTCATTGATCAAATACTGTTTCGATCATTCATCCATAGGTGAGAGACACGTGCACTACCACTGTGCCACCAACACCCCTAAAAAACAAAACAATCGCCTACATAACGACGATAAAATAAAGTTTAAAATCTCTAGGACAATTATCCAACCAAATTTTTTCCGTGAAAATATAAGAATATGTTGGCAAACGAAGGACCTAAGGGGGGATCCCATAGCTACTCCATCAACTTGTTCGTAAAGACGGCCACTGAAAAGAAAATGACACTTTTTAACCGCGAAGTAAAGGAGTTTCCTATAGTGTGTAGAGGAAGATAAAATATAAAGAGGAAGATAAAAGTGTGTACAGGAAGATAAAAGCCTATTAATTATAATGTCAATAGCTTCATCAAGTGGGACATCAGTATCTTCGTTTCTACCTCTATTTCCAAGCCTGACATTTGTGTATTAAGGGGCTTTCTACATGACTTACATGAAATGTAATATTAAACGTGTTCCTTGTAGATACCATCGCTTACCTTAATTCACATTACGCAAGAAACCTCAGACATCGACTTGACCGCCACGACCCTAGATATTTGCAAATTTCCTCCTCAGAGCAATATCCATTGACCAACGTGTTGAGTACGACTGGAGGACTTTCGCCGCTGACTACTTGTACTGCTACCTCTACGAATGTGGGTCACGCTATTTCAGGTAAACCATGATCTTACTTTTTTGTTTTTTTACAAATCATTGACATCTTTCATAATTTACGCTATGTCCGGCTTATGATCCTTAAGGTATTGGCTACATCTTCCTCCGTTAAGTTGCAAACGTCGGATTTGTAGTGTCTGTGTAAAGTCTGTGTAGCAACAATTATGTATGTCGCATTATTCACCTGGTTGCTATGGAAGTTTACCTTTTTTTATTGGGAAAAAATTCCATCTCGAGATCTCAATGAGTCTCTCATTTTCCCAGTTGATGGTGAAATATTCATGACCCGAGAGGACGAGAAAGGATCCGATGGATTAAATGGGTTTGAAATGGTGCAGTTGCGTGCGTTACCCAAAACGGATCCCTCCCAGCCTACGTCCTACATTATTGAACCCATTCATTGTCCTATCACTGGATCAGCACCCTCCTCTATTCTTCGCCAGGCCGCTCCTCATCAAGGCACTAAGATGGTCAAGCTTGCGGCGAATTCTGGTAACGGACGCCAGGTGATCAATGCGCATGTCGTCGGTAACTCACAGGTGAGTTGATAAGGGATGTTATGTCTTGTTCACTACGTGGCCCAGTGCTGCTGTGCAGCACACAACGAAATAGGCAGACATTGTTTATAAGTTTTTGTTACATGTACTTTGTGTTCACGCAGGGTATAGTGTTTGTTTTTTTTTCAGAGTACACTTTGAAAAGATCGTAAAAGCACAAATGGTAATATAAACTTAAAGTAAACGACAAATTTCTCTCTAGCATACATGTTTCGGCAAAACTCATGCCATCTTCAGTCCAAATGATAATAAGTTATTTACAAGCGATATTGATATGTGACCTGTTAAACATTACTAGTGCATGACTCATCAAATTGTGTAATATTTAACAGGTCACATATAAAATCGCTTGTAAAGAACCTATTATCATTTGCACTGCAGGTGGCATGAGTTTTGCCGAAACGCTTTGAAAAACTCTGAACTCCAGACGGTTCTCCAACCCCGGGAAATTGGTTTGAAATGGTGCGTTACCCAAAATGGATCCCTCCCAGCCTACGTCCCTTACCAGACGCTTGAACCAACTGTTGGTTTGTGATAGCATTATTTTGACATGACGGAGGGATAGATCTACTGTAGCCACATAACTGTGACAGTTTGTAATGAATCACGTCTTCTAGAACGACAGCACAGAATTACAGGCAGCACTGAGCTACAGCTTAAAAGATGTTGGGCGCGATAGACTTCAGTTTGATGTCAATGGCGAAATTTATTTAACTTTACTACTTTGAAAGTCTGTTTCCTTTCCTAGGAGCAAGGCCTACCGAGAGTTCACACTTAGTTATGTGCCTTGTCGAATATCGACATATTCTAAAACAGCCATCTTGATGCGAGAGAACAGGACACATAATTTTAAAGCGCATGCGCTTACTTTAAGCTGTGTTGTGCCATGGAGTCCAGGATGCCGTAACTTTACATTGTTGGCGTTTACTTTCCCTCAAACGATGATGTGTGTTAGGGCATTAAAATTTTCAAGTCTCATGCTTAAGGTAACTCAAACAGGTTGGGAAAGTTTGTCTATCTTTAAATAGTCCCCTCAACTCTCAAGTGCAGGACGCCATGAATTTAGGGTACTCGTGTACATATTTCTTGCGCTATTTTCAAGTTTCATACCAAAGTTACCACCCAATTGTTCAAAAAAGCCAAACTGTTTTAAGTTCCACTTACCTGTGTTACTTTGTACATTGTTGTTCACAGCATGGCAATATCTCAGAGAGCACCGTTCTCACTGCTCCAGTCATTGTGTCATCCCTGGCTCAAGTCAACCATGGTGATCTACCAACAATTGTAACCATGGAAACATTAACCAAACATGATGACGGAGTTGGAGAAACTGGTACGACAGACGAAGTGAGTGAATCTTACACAGAGAAGAAAACTAGCGAGATTCTTCAAGACGACCAGCCTTTGGAGTGCATATCTGAACAGGAAATCACGACGACAGTTCACACAGGTACTTTTTTTCTTTCAGACATACACAGTGATTTGGCTTAACAACTTGTGCACCGAAAGGTTTTATATTTAAAACCATATTTACGGTTTATTTGGTTGGCAGGTTAAACAAATTAGAAATCCAGTTGCCCAGATGAGCTGTATATTTTTATTTTCATAAACCCAGACCTACATTTTAAATGCCCGTGGCGAACTCAGTTTTGCCGTTAGTCCAAATTTGAGATGGTTACTCACTTAAAAACTTCAGTCGTTTCATTTCCTTGACAATTTCCTAGAATAGTGAATGCCAACCGAGATTATTCCAGGACACATTTCCTCCTTAGCTCTATGGTTTGGTTGTTGTGATGTGCTAAACTGTCTCCAAAATGTCAGACATTGCTTTCTGGATGTGGTTTGGTTGATATGTTTCAAACTGTCTGTCTTCCATTGTAGGACGGGAAAATCTTGAAGGATTTGAGAACCCAGGACCCCCTCCCAATAAGGATGGAAATAACGAAAAACACAGTGATTCGCCGGTCTGTGACCAGTCTGCATCCGAGTCATCCTTATCTTCCGCTGTTTCCCAGTCTCTCGAAATCAACTTTTCCACGACGGACAATATTATCTACTCGCATACATTAGTTCCGAACCTGGTGTCCAATGTCCAGTGCTCAAGATCCGAAATAATCACCAATGAAGTAGTCATTCCCCTACCCACCCTACCTGATCATATCCTTCAATCGCAGGGCGACGAGCCAACTTTTTTGTCTGATTCGGGTATTACTGTCACGAACCCGTTGCCAATCGGTGCAGGTTCTCTTGGAGAAGTGACTGTATCTAATACTGAGAGTGGGATGTCTTCAAACAGTCTTATTATGGAAGGCGAATTTCGTATTTCAAACGAGGTTGCAGGTTCCGACGTTAGTATGGAAACAAATGACGATAACATTGTTCTTGGCTGAAAGCTGATGATATTCGTTACTTTTGGTTACTGTGTTCTATTGATTTATTAAACCACATAGTTGACGGCTCTGCACTCGGTCTGTCACAGTAAGGTACATAGTATCAAGGTTCATGTCAATCCTTTTTAGAAAAATGTAGCAATCATGGTGGCAGCATGGCGTCTTCAAGATGTATCAGCGGTGTGAAATCTCAAACCAGTCGGAGGTCTTGCTTCTTGACATGTCTTGCTTTTTGTTCTCACAGAGTGGACCAGTGGCGTACGAACATACTGGTGTTGTTCTGTCACAAACTGACTGTATGATATTTTAACTGCCTGATATCTTATACAGCCACTGGTTGTACCAGGGTAGTAATATTTACGAAGCAGAGCTGACATTAGATCTCATACAGTACACGGGTTTTTGCATCTACAGTACTCTGCTCCTTTGATATACTTATCTAAATCACTGACCTCTGTACAACTGAAGTGAGGGTGACCCCTGGAAAATCTCCTCAAAAGTCCGCCATCTTGTTACGATATCAGCCATGTTTCATGAGATCGATAAGGGAGCATGGAACCAAACTCGAGCGGAAAACGAGTTTAGTGAGTTGACAAGATTTTGAAAGCTAAAGACACTTTTCGTTAAACCGAAAATTTGACTAAGTTTGGACGTCTTTAAAGTTTCCCATTGGAAGATAAACCTGAAAGGTTTTGTGTAACATTACCCCTCGGAGGACGTACGAAGATGGCGCCGGCCAACTGGAGACATTTCGTGCAATACAAAAGCAATGGAGACCCACAGTCCAGTTATACAGAGGTCAGCGATCTAAATGGGTAGTTTCTGGTTTCGGTTTGATCAGGCGTCACCTGATCAAACCGATTGAACTTCAATCTTGTTCCTTTGCGTGATCGAGGTACCACTTACAAAATAACTGGTCGTACTATATCGAGATTGACAGACTGGTGGCGACGCCAGCTGTCTATATGTTCTCGCCTACGGACGGACATTTTTTTTGTAAATGACTTCTAAAACTGTTAAATCACTGTGAAACACAAAAATATCTTTAAAAGATGGAGGAAGTAAACCTAAGATTTTTTACAAATGAATTCACCGCGTTAAAAATACCACTGATTAATAAAACGACATTGTCAGTTAAAGTGATATTTGTATATAACTGTTGTGTTAATCAGTCCTGAGTAATATCTAAAGACACTGATCGCATCGACTTCTACTGATTTTTTTCCCATAAATTGTTACTGAGTTTTGATATCTAAGGCGACGTTCCGATTATCACACTTGTATTTTACTACCGTAGCTATTGTTTTTTGAGGTTGGGAACAATAGTACCCTCGTTAAATGTAAGTGTATAATTTGCTTCACGTCTGGAAAGGTCGAAGCAGTGCCATACGGAGCAAACTCTGCGTCCAAGTGCAAACTTGTGGGGCCCCACTACCCCATGGTGAACATGAAAAATAATATGTATTGATGCCGACAATATACATTGATGCCGTTTTTCAAAGGACGATTACTGCTAATACTAGGTTAAAATTTAGTCGGCTCCTTTATGAGACATGTTCGGTTTGATATCTTTAGTCACAACTTTCTAGGATAAAACTTTCTGTATTTAAATGATATATGAAATATGATATATTAAACATTCTTTCCTAGATTGGCAGTCTTTCATCCAAAAAGTTTTCATTAATCCTGGATTAAGCTAATCGCCCTTTGAAAAACCCGGCTCTCATGTAATACGGTGACAGCAGAACTAGTACTTGAAATCTCTTCCTAATCTAACAAAGCTAAATTATCAAGGCCTGGTAGAGACGAGCGATAGAAACCCAGGGGCAAATTTACGTAAGAATCTAGGTAAAACGCAGACCAGCACACGTATGAGATGAAAGAACTTTTGTTTTCTCCTTTGTCCAGCTCTTGAGCTTGCGTTTATTTTTAACCTATTTTTGTATAATTTAATTAAATAACTGTTTAATACAAAGTAAACGGTGATCTGAATGAGGAAAGCCCCACTTAAAACGGTCTAAATTGTAAATCACAAGCTATTTACAATCAATTAGTTCGTAACTACTGGATATATTTTAAAAATAATTCCTGATGGAATTTTTAAAACTTTGAATACTACCCGAAGAATTCATTTTGGTTGGAAGGGAATTCCATGTTGTAACATCACTAGGAAAAAAAGAATTATAGAATGGGTTTGTGTTACACTTAAATTCCATAAAATTATAAAGATCATAGGACACAATATAATTGGTTTCTACAGGTCGTTCAGCCTTTAGTGTATCTAGCTCCATCCAAGCGCAGTTAGTAATTTTTAAATTAAGGCCCATTAGGTTTCTAAGCAGGAGTTCGTCTACTTGCACATTCCTGGCATGCAAGGTTTGTACAAGAGTTTGTACATCAAATCTGTACAAACTTAACTAACCTAAATGTTTTCGGTTCAGAAACGTGACTCGCCATTCTGAACTGAAATCTCGCAAAACTGGAGGTTCAGAATCAAGATTTGAAAGGAATAAGCTTGCCGGTAATTTCATGTTGATGGAATTACGATTGAAAAATTAAGCTTGCCCACAATTTTATGCTAATGTATTCTTGCATTCTCTGTAATATTTTCCCAGGTACCACCACATCAGCCTATTAAGTTGTATTCCATTTAATTAAATCAACTAAGAAAACAGACTATCTTTGTCAACTCATTTTGATGCAAACGGAAGCAGCCTATACTTCAGCAGTCCGTGTAATTAGTGTTAGCCTGCTGGTATGGAATCATGGTAAGGTCATATCATTTGAGACGCGTCGATACACGTTGTTGGTGGTGAGTAGATTGGCAAATCATAGCTACAACTCTGTAGCTATGTAGTTTCTCGCGTTTCTCAAGGAGTTAAAACCACGTGATGTACCTCCATACGTACACTTAATGAGGTACTTAACATATGAGGGTTTTTGTTTTGGGCGCCCAGCAACGACAATCGAGAGTTCACGAAAGCTGCAACGCCCACGCCGGTAAACAAAGTACTTTAAATTCTAGGTTCGTGAAGCAAACTGCACGTACATAACCCAGAGTGTTCTTTATCTTTCTGGGAAATGCTTCGAAGCAAATTCTAGCTGGCCAATTAATGGTTTTTCTTTCCATCCCAGCTCAAAGCTCAACGTGCTTTAAGTGCTGACGTTGTCGTTGAAACGTGGAAATGCTCATCCTTACGTCTTGTGCGAAGCCAGGACGGCGTGAAGAATATTGTAGCGACCACAAATAATTCATTACTTTTGTTTTTGAAAAGAAATCTTATTGCAAGACTGCGTCATCCTTGACGTCGGCGTCGTGTATTCGTAGACACCCTACTTACGTTGAGGAAACGTTGCCTCTTTTGTACGCGTAATGTTGGTTTTTAGGTATATTCGGTGGCACCACAAGGAATTTATTACTTGGGGCGAGTAGATTATATCACGTTTATGTGGCGTAAAACACCTGACCTTTGGACCAAACTGCTTCCAATCGGATTTGGATGAATTAGAAAGCAACTCTACAGTGCCAGAAGTGTGACTGTGGGGGTGAAGAATTGAAACATTTTCAATGTTAAGACCTCTATTTGCAGTTGTACTGGTAGTTTGAAGCAACAAAGAATAGGTCCCCTTAACGGCGGTTTACTAGTATGAAACCAGCAAGAGGTTCGAAATAAAAAACAAATGATGTTTCCATTTCTAGGATAATTTCTAATTCGCAGAAACCCACTGTCTATATTGAGAACAAGAAGGAATACCAATTCTGGTAGCGAGTCATCGTGCGGAACTTCCCTTCGACATATCTCTTTTCAAACAACCAACGAACATTCGTTGGTCGTCTCATATATACCAAGTTCCCACATGAACCAGATTAGTGTTCAGCATTTAGTATATCTCTTTTCAATGTACAAAAACGTTGGAGTGACGTTCCCTCACAACCTTCAAAGCCATTTTTTTGTTTGTTGAGGAAGAAACCCGTTGAGAAATGGTTAATATCTGAATATATAGATCACTCGGTTGACGAAAGTAAGATAATTATCTAACATCAATGTCCGTAGTATATTTACATTTCAGTTGCAGTCAATTAGACCGTGAAATAAGCCGTGATGTAAAGTATCTTTCAGATGCTTACGCACACATCAGCTAATGAAACCCCAAAAATATGTCATTAACATTTTATTTTCAGATGTAATTACGTTTTGAACGTCCGTACGTGATCAAGTGTCTCCTTTCCACATCCGGTTAAATACTTCCCAAGGCGAGGTCCAACCATTATATAAACAATGAGAAGTACATTTTGGTTTCAAAGGTGAAGAAGAAGTGTCAACCGAAGTGTCCTACACTTGATCGCGATGTAAGTACATTATTCTTGCGAGGTTTCAGATGTGGGGCTATAATGATGATGATAAACTTTATTTCACGAAGGTGTACGTTATTATCTATTCCTGTTCAGAATGCTGGGCTCAAATGTTTGTGCATGTGGAAGCTTCGTGTTATTTCAGAGAGCACGTGAACTTTCGACTCAGATGGTGAGCTAAGTTGCAGGTTCGTTGTTTGTGCAACGTCAACGGGATTTTTCTGAGATCATGAACTTGAAGAACGTTTCCTGGTTGTCTGATATACTCCAAGCTCCCACGTGAACATTTGTGTTCAACTTTCAATGTACCGGCAATTATAATGGTCCCAGATTGAGTTGCAAATCGAAAGTCAGTCCAAACAACTTGACAACCTTTACGGCAGACTATTGTATATCTGTTCCAGCAAAGCATGATTGCTGGGATTTATAAGAGGGGATGGTTATAATATGGAAAGAAGTTGACTCCAGTTACATGGGAAGGGATTATCTTTGATAAACGTTAGCTACCTTTTTATTGATCCAGCTCGCACAAATGATTTACCTTGTGGGTGGTAGGATTGCTATGGTTTTAATTGTGTTTTGTTAGCCTTAAATTAATCTTCGTTTTACTGGTTACTTTGATTTCTCGTTAAGATTAATCCAAATACTGATCAAACTTATTTCCAATTTCAGTTGCTTTAGGAAAAATTCTAAGACGTCATGGAGAAATTCCAGGTATGTAAGTAATTATAATAAATCAAATCCCGCTATATAAGCATTATTGTCCCTGTTGGAGGTATCTCATGCTCCTGATACACTATGCGCTATAAGTCATCACTTTAATAAATGGCACAATCGTTTTGTCCTGCTCTTTGAACTTCGCTATATGAAATTTCCGTTAGTAGTAAAACTCCTCGTCTTCATATTTAACATAAATTTTGACTGACAAGTTAGATGTTATAACGAATTTTCATTGGAGCTTCAAAAAACGAGATTAAGTAGAAAACTCGAAACTTCTACGACCGCTTACGTTATTTGGAGTTAGTACTGGAATTAGATATTATGAATGATTAATATACTGAGTTTTAGACCTTACTTTCTCTTAATTCTAACGATTGAAATTTCAATGCATTTGTCCCTAATTCGGGTCTTTCTTGGTTTCGTATTAGAGACCAACGTTTTAAGATTGGTAATCACTCTTCTACAACCATGAAAACTAAAAAGATCAATCTAAAAGATTAAAATTTCGATCGATCTTACAGCGAAAGCTGTCCTTCAAGCCAAAACATGAATCATTTAGATTGAAAAATAACCAATAATTTAATTCAATTATTAAAATTTTTGAATTATGAGATGAATATGTTTAGTTTCTTTGTTGATTTATAAATAGCTTTAAGAGGTATCAGAAAATTTTTTCTAAGAAGAATTAAAATTTACTGGAAAATCAAATTTAAGTCAAAGTGAATGCTCACATATTAAGTTGATAGCCGAATAATTAATTGCTGACGGCTTTTGAAAATATTTCGGAAGTGAAAACATTCTTACCTAAAACGCATGCTGATAGAATTCATCAAATTTTGTTTGAAAAATAGATTTTAAATTGACCGCATTGTTTTGGTCTGGTTGCCCTTCTCAACAAGTTTTATTCTGATTTCTGAACAATGCTTCCAACCAAGACATTGAGACAACTCGACTTAATTCTTTTTTTATTATTTATAGATAAAGAGATTGTGGCACAGGTTGACCGCCAGAAGACCGAAGATGATGATAGCGATGACGAAGAGGAGTTACCTGAAGATGAAATGGAAAGTAAGTTAATTATCAAGAAGCATTCAATAACCCAGAAAATAGCTAATAACAATCAGAATTTAACCATCCTGTCCCTGAATATTCTTTTCAGGCGAAAGTTGGTTGGCTGAAGTCCTGAATCCAGCCAATATATTTTGGTCTCGTAGAGGCAAGGCGGCAGAAACATTTAACATCTGCCGAGGATTGACGTTTAAGACTCCGGGAGGTAGGTAAATATTAAATTAAGGATCTGTTCATGTGAGTCAGGCTGGCCCAATTGAATCAGGATCCCGCCGCCTTGTCAAAATCATGTTTTTTTCAGATCGCATTTATTTGAGTACCGGGCCAGCCTGGTAAAGCGAGATCGCGGGTGAGGCAGCCGGCAAGGCGGGCTGATTTTTCTTTGTCTGAACACAATCGACTGTGCTTTCCGCGGTGAAATCGACAACGCTCGGTTCGTTGCAGCATTTTGAATTTATAGCGATAAATTAACCGGGCTAGCCCGACAGTAATATTCTCATATGAAACCGGGCTGAAAATTCTTTCACCAAAGTGAGCTATCCTGGCTGATATGGACAGGCCCTTCTAATGCTGTATTTGAACTTATTGACGATTAATGAGCCAGACGGAAAGTGATGTTTAAATATAAAGGCTAGTACCCATCGATTAGCTCCAAGTATTGATAGCGCTGTATATGAAGCAATTCGCTATAGATATTGCATGGTAAATATCTGGACAGATTTCCCAGGCCCTGGTCATTATTATATATATATTTCTAAAACTAATCAACAATTCATGTGGAAAATTGAAAAGAAATTAAAGTTTAATCGATGTCTGTATTCTCCGACACGGAACTGATTAAATAAACATCAGTTCTGTATCACATTTACAGACACTAGTACCTGCATCAACAAGTTTTGCATCGGCTTTCCCACACTCAAAGTTAAATGTTACGGCAATATATAACTTGTTTTAACCTTTCTTTCTATTCAATTTTAATGTCAAATGTAGTAATATGGGACGTTTTAGAAGTCATTTACAAAATGAGTGTCCGGTCTGTATCGGGACACAGCCACTCGGCTTTGCCTCGTGACTGTATACCCTGATACAGAACGGCCACTCATTTTGTAAATAGTACATACATGTCATGCTGCATTTACATTAGCGAACTGGTCTTCTTCAGACCTCTTGCAAGATGATCACCATTCTCTACTATTTGAACAATGGCCTTGGATTGGACGTACATAGTCGATAACAGACCAATGGCGGAAATCTATGTACACTAAAATAGGGAAAGAAAAATGGGACTATTATTAATTTTTGTGATAATTTAGATTATGTTTCATCATAAATATAAATGAAATATCTTTTTTTTAGATGGTGACTTTACCCACAACCTTCCTGGAAAAACGAAGACAATGTGTGTCGTGGACAGCGGTCTCGCCTTCAATTCTCCTTATCCAGTTCTAATCCGACCAGAAAGAAAAGTTGACCTCATTTTGTCTTTTGACTTCAGTCAGCGGGATGGTGGCGATAAAGAGTTGCCTTTTAAAGTAAGTTTTTCTTGGTTGTATAGTTGAATTTTTTTCTTCTTACAATCATCCATATACTACATCGTCTTCGGCTGCTTTTAGTTGTATTCTTCCCCTTATTTAACGAAGGTGCATCAAGAATCGCCTGTTTTTTACTCTTATCGCCTGAAAATTGCGTCCTTAAGATCTGTTTACAACTTATTAATCCTTTAAAGTTTTGCATGGTCATAATTGATATACTATGTATAGTTTGTGGAACACCACGTTTTATTTTAATGCTAAGCTTTCGACCTGTTGACTCAGG
>JBAHVQ010182792.1:0-14144 GCA_036872915.1 Nanipora kamurai | reverse complement strand
TTGTTCTATTTTTTGTTTCTGTTTCTCCTTCTCTTTCTCTTCTTTCTGTTCCTTTTCTTCTTCTTTCTGTTCCTGCTTTTCTTTCATTTGTTCTATTTTTTGTTCCTGTTTCTCCTTCTCTTCCTCTTCTTTCTGTTCCTTTTCTTCTTCTTTATGCTCCTGTTTTTCTTCCTTCTGCTTTACTTTCTTCTCAGCCTGTTTCATCTTTCCTTCTTTCAGTTTATATTGCTCTTCAAGTTCTTTCTGAATTTCGGCTTCGGCTCTTTCAATTTCTACCTCCAGTGCGTCCGAAATTTTGCCTTTCGTTGGTTTCTCTCCAGCCACTTCTGCAGGCTTCGTAGTGGTCGCTTTTACCACCGGTGACAAAGTTAATTTCATGGTCGGTTTCACTGTTTTTCTCGTCGCTCTCGTTGGAACCGTTTTTAGCACAGTTGTTGGTACAGTTGTCGGTACAGTTGTCGGTACAGTTGTCGGTACAGTTGTCGGTACAGTTGTCGGTCCAGCTGCTGTAGTCTTCTCAGGTTTGTTGTTTATTCTTGATTTGTCTTCTTTACCTTTCAGAGCCTTGATCAAAGCAATCGCATCTGCGATAACTTCGGATAGTCCTCGTTTTCTCTTAAAACCCTCGACAATTCTGAAATGAAACAAAATTGTCATCATTGAAATCTATGCAAATAAGAAATGATTCGCCTGCAAGGTAGAAGTCTTGTGTGAGTAGTTGTGTGAAAATGGCTGTCAGTGAGCGGGTGTGGGAATGAATGAAGAAGTAAATAAATGAAGAAAAGAATGACGGAATGAATAAATAAACTTCTGACTTGAGTAGTGAGTGAATAGATGAATGAATGAGTGGGTGGTTGGGTTAGTGAGTGAGCAAGTGAGAGAATGAGAGGGTGTGTATGGATAACTAAGTGCATTAGCTGGTGGATGTTTGGGTCTATGTGGGGTGTTTGGGCTTGTGTGGGTGGAGGTGGGTTTGGCGGGTGATTGACCACCTGACTGACTGAATAAATGAGTAAGTGTTTCAGTGTTTTTGACAGTGTAAGTGTTGTGTGACTGGGCTTGGAAGCGAGGGTTGATTATTAAAATGAAAATATATATCATCAAGCGAACATTACTTCCTCTCTCCCAAAGTGCCCTTTGCGGCATGAATAACCAGTTTGTCTTGGGTGTTCTTCTGGTTACTTTGGACTTTTTTCTTGATCGTCACTATCATATCCTATAGAAAAGAACAGTCAGATGCTGAAGATGTGCAGTACAATTCTTGCCTAGAAATTCCTCCTCCCTGGAAGTATGGTTTGGATACATGGCCAACTTCAAAGCGGTTACTAAGAAAGATAATCAAACTGAGAGTTACGTTGGAAGAGCCCTCACCGAACTCAAACGTTTAGTTTTACGGAAATTAAACGGAATCTATGAGAAACTGAACCTACACATTTCTTTAAGTTGATTTTTTGGTTATTCCAAATATCTATCAAGCACGCAACCAGGAATTTCGAAAGTCAGGATTCGGAGCCACTCGGAGGGTCATAGAAAACGTCGGTGAGAACATTTTCAATATTCTGAATGAAGTAGGGCCTTGTGGCTCTAGGAAATGGGAGACACAATACTGTCGCTAACAGAGTACACTTGAAACCTCCTACCAAAGGGCTGGAGTTGGGACCCCCTTAACCTGATGAAGTGTGGCCATTCTGCACAAAAGTAAACGAAAATATGGAACTAGCGTCGGACTAGAAAACCGAAGGTCGCGGGTTCGAATCCCTGCCGGGCCAAGTAGAGTTTTTTCTCCTTACCCGGTATGGTTCGTCACTCGGAGTGACATGTATCTAATAACACTGATGTGAGTATAGTTAGTCTACTAACCTGTAAATCACCTAACAGCGTGTTGAGATTCTTCGAAACAGGACTGGGTTTTTCTGTGGGTACTGCAACAGTAAAAAGTATTACACTAAAATTTGCTAACAAAAAAAAAAACGAAGGAGCTTCCACTAGAAGTAAAATATGAGAGATATCTACCAACAGATAATGTCTATCCATCTAACTATATGACGTTTCCTTTCGCTCGAAACGTCAATTTCTCAATTCTTAAGTTCCGGCAGTTTCCCAGCCTTTTTGATTATCTACAAGTCGTTCAATACTGAAAACGCAGCACTCTACTTTTATAACTGAATGCCTAGCTGTCTGTCAGTCATCATGTTTATCATATGGTATACCTGTCTGTTTGATTGTTTTCTTGTGTGCTGACATGAAATTCCGTGTGTTTGCTTGATGGTCTACTTGTTTACCTGTTTTTCGGCTTGCCTGTATGCCCGACTGTCATGTCTGTTTACTTATTTATCTGTCTGCCTGTCTCCCTGATGGTGTGTCGGATGGCCTCTCTCTTAGTATGTCTTCCTGTCTGTCTGCGTGACGATCAGTCGCCAGACATTCGTGTGTTCATGTATGTACGTATGTGAGCATGTATGTATGTCTGTTTATCTGTCTGTATGTCTGTCTGCTTATCTGTCTGTATGTATGTATGTCTGCTTATCTGTCTGTCGGTATGTATGTCTGCTTGTCCGATCTGTCTCTGATTTACTACGGATCGCTTGCAGCTCGCTTTGTAAATCAGATACAGCTCGGCAGCTCAGAAATAAGATTTCTGCCTGGACCATCAATTGGTACTATTATTACCTGTTTTCAGTTTCAGTCTTCCGCCGTGTTGCTCAACGATCCTAATAAATTAGAAACGATCAAATGGGGTCAGGCAAGTGTTATGGCAGCAGCACAACAAACACATAGGTAGACAAAACGTAGCACAAATTGCAAGGAGTAAAGGTCAACAGTCATCTGCAGTGATCTCGTGGTGGTCAATCAACCACTGCAGAAACCACGAAAAGACAGAACTCTGGGTAACCTGCTGGAGTTGTGATTGGCGGAAGGTTTACAACGACCGATCATTGCTCGTGCTGGTTATCGAGAACTTAGTCTTTTCGGGGCTTCTGTAGTGGGAAATAACGAGTCTGTGGTTGGGATTTATTACCTCCTTGAGGCTGGTCTACCAGTATTCTCTGCTGAATTCGGAGCTGACGGGATGGTAACGTTTGTAGTCAATTTCTGTATTATATTGGAGAAGATAGTAAGTTTCTGAGTAAAGTGTCAAGAAAATTGTTAAAGTCATACAAAACAGAAACAAAACAAAAGAAAATCCAAACCAAACAAGATCAGAACAAAAGTGCAAAGAAATAGAAGGGAGGAAGCAAGGAAGGAGAGAAAGAAGAGTGCGAAGGGTGAGAGTAAAGAAGGAAGGAAAAATGAAAGGAAGGAAGGCAGGAAGGAGCAAGGAAGGAAAATAGGAAGGAGGTAGGAAGGATAGGAAAAAGAAAGGAAGGAAGGCAGGAAGGGAAGGAAAAAAGGAAGGAATGGAAGAAGGAAGGTAGGAAAGAAGGAAAAAAGGAAGGAAAAAGGACGGAAAAAAGAAAGGAAAAAGTATAGAAAAAAGGAGCGAGCGAACGAAGGAGGTAAGGACGGTATTGACACTTACCTCTAGTTGCTTCAACTCATTAAGGAGCGTTCTCTTTGAACTTTCTTTAACAATTTCTTCCCTTTTCCTTGCTGAAATATGTTCTTCCAAGACGCTGAAATACAAATTCATAATTCGTTACCAATAGAGTTGCTACGATCACTGGCGGTTGAAAAGTGTTGAAAAGCCAGTATACAATCAGTACTAATATACAAATAATATACAAACAGTAAACAAGTAGTGAACGAAAATATCAAATGTCTAGTTTTACTTCATTGTTAGCAAAATATAATTCGGAAAAGCCATACACCGTAAATATCTTGGACTAGAATTACTGAAATCAGTTTATAGTTTAAAATATCTCGACTTTACGTTTAGGTTAGGGTAGTTATGGTTTACGTTTGACTATTTTAATTTCAGATGGAGTCCGATGATTTACAACTGAAATTGTTTTCATTGCACAAAAGCAACTGTGCAATCTTAAAATTACAGTGTTCATTCCACACTTTTTCATCCAGAACGGAGCATTCATTTACCTTGTTGAGCCCCGCGTATTTTTGGCAGCCTCTAGTCGTAATCTGTCAGACCCGTTCTTTGAATTTGATGGCACTTGGTGCCGAAATCCGGCTGACATTATCTTAAAAGAAACAAACAGGACCCTTGTTGACCGCTGTATGACAACGCACTGGACAGGCGGGATCTTATATAATAAAATCGTCTTAAAAGTCATATTAATGATAAGGACGATGTTGACAAAATGATAATGATAATGATATTGATATTAATAACGATAACGATGACGATTACGATGACGATGATAATGATAATGACAATGGTAAGGATAATGATATTAATGATGATAACGATAATGACAATGATAATGATATTGATAAGGATAATCATGATGATAACGATAATGATAATGATAATGATGATAATGATGATAATAATGACAATGATAATGATAGTGATAATGATAATGGCAATGAAATTGACAATGACAAGGACAATGATAATGACAACGATAATGACAATGATAATGACAATGCTTTAAAACTGCGCGAAGTATCTCTTGCTAGAATTGCACATCCCTCATTCGTGTCACAATTTTGACCATTTACCTTCGTTTGATCCATAAAATTATTCGACTTTTGATTACCTAAATTAGTTAATAAATAAATAGACAGATAGATAAACAAATTAGTAAACAAAATGAATGAGTAAAAATTAAATGAATAAATATATAAATAAATATATAAGAAATAAATAGACTAATATATGGAGGATTGAATAGATAGATGCATGCATACGTGCATGAATGAATGGATGGATGGATGGATGGATGGATGGATGGACGCATGGAAGGATGAATGCATGGATGCAAGGATGAATGAATGCATGGACGCATGGAAGGATGAATGGATGCGTGGTTAGATGAATGGATAGACAGACGGACGGATGGATGGATAGATAGGTAGGTAGGTAGGTAGGTAGGTAGATAGATAGATAGATAGATAGACAGACAGACAGACAGATAGCCAGATAGACAGATAAAAAGATAGACAGAGAGACAGATAGACAGATTGATTGATTAATTGATTTTTATTTAAGCACGGTAATTCTGTCAGAAATGAAATTACAAAAGAATTTTAGCTCTGGTTTACCTAGAAGCCGTGTGAATAATATGACGTATTTACATATATATATATATATATATATATATATATATATATGTATATTTTTTACTTATCTGTTATTATTATTATTATTATTATTTTAACAAAATATATTTACATATGTACAAAAGACTAGTTACAGTTGTTTTTAATGTTGTCAATGCAAAAGTTGCAGTTCCGAATATCTCGCTTGAATTTGTTTAAATCCTTTTCATTTCATAGTGAATTCGGTAATGAATTCTACAAGATTGATCCTGAGATTGCAAAGCTGTTTCTGCAGATTTTAGTTCTTACTTTTGGTATCTGGAGAGTATTATCAGATCAGAGGTTATAAACATTTGACCCAATTTGTTTGTCAAACATTTCACTTAGATAGGATGGAGTTTGGCCATTTATAACTTTATGCATCATAATTGCTTTTTGGCATTTTCTATTATGATCCAGAGTAGACCATTTTAGGTTTGAAAAGACATCACAAGTATGGATAGAATATGGTGCGCCAGTTATGATGTGAGCTCCACGGTTTTGTAGTTTTTGGAGCTTGTCAAGATAGACAGATAGACAGTTGGACAGATGGATAGATGGATAGATGGATAGATGGATAGATGGATAGACAGACAGATAGATAGACAGACAGATAAAAATTTATTTAAACGCGGTAGTTCTATCAGATTTAAAAATTACAAAGAATAAAAATGTGTGGACATTATCAGGTGCGCTAGTAATGATACGAGCTGAACGGTTTTGTAACTTCTGTATTGTTGGTATAATAACTGAAGTACGGCTCTACAGTTGAATCGTATTATGTTAGTAAGAAGTTCTCGATAAAGAAACGGTTTTGTTTTTGTTTTTTTTGATTGTATGTAAATTTGTTGTAACTTTCTTTTTAATAGTCTGTATATGACTTTTCCAAGTCAGATTTTCATCAATCTTAAGCATTTAACTTTTTAAGATGCCTTTAATCGTTAAATCTAAATTGGACGGATGGATGGATGGATGGGTGATCGAGTAGTAGGTATATAGTATATGATATATAGTATACATAGTGTATATAGTATGTATAGTATATATTATATAAAGTATATAGGATATATATATAGTATATATATCGTATCTATAGCAATACTAACGATATAATTAATAATAAATCAATAAAAAGACCTGAGCCAGGGTTTTGCTTTGCTTTTATCATCTTACGGATAGATGCAATAGCACCCTGGATAAAGTCACCAAATCCTCTTTTCTCCTTCTGCAATGAATCACTGGACAAAAAAAGACAATCAGATGAAGAACACACTGATTTTTACGGATAAAGGAAAACTTCAAAAATTCAGCATAATTCTTAAAAAATATTGAAAAGACAATGTTTTCATCCCTTCCCAATCAAATTCCACCCCATAAGTGATCCTTGATAATTAAATCTAAGACTTAATCCTACCAAGTGATCTGACCGCTACGAAAAGGCCTGGGACTAGCAGCCAAATAAAGATCCAGTTTCATATCTTTAATCAATTGTAACGTTCTGTGTCTTTCGTGAAACTGTCTGAAACTTTGTATCAGTATTCAGGAAATAGAACGATATTTCCATAACGAACTTACTAACAGAATTTTATAAAGTTCATGAGATATTAACTAACTTAAAGTTGAAAATGGATTTCTATTTGACAACTAATCCCAGTCCACCTTCTCGTTTTCAGATCATCTGGTCATTTGAAAGGGTATCTTTGTGTTTGTAACTAACGCAAGAGGAACGTCAGATTATATTTTAATGAACAATAATAGAAAATTAATTAATCATAAAATCATAATAATAAGTGATTCATCTACCATTTTAGAAATTAACCTAAATTTACAATATCTGCTCTTGCTGTCATGAAATGACGTTTTCTTTCTCAAATTTTTCGCTTAACAGCGGTCGCTATTGTGATTCCTCCCTAAAACTAACACTGTTTGTTCTCAAAATAGAATCACCCCAAAGTGCTGGTTGATTTAAGCCTGATTTACAGTAGCGGAATTTTCCGCGCGTATTGCCTAATTCTTGTTTCTTATTGGCTCGTGGAAACTCTTCCGTTTCCGAGTATCCATGAGGAACAAGAAAAAATCAATACGCGTGGAAAATTCCGCAAGTGGAAATCAGGCTTAAAGTCCAATTTGCGCTGAGCGGAATTTTCCGCGCGTGCTTGCTTTTTCATGTTTCTTATTGACTCTCGGAAATTCTTGGTTTCCAAGAGCCAATGAGACACAACAGTAAAGCAGTGCGGGCGGAAAATTCTGCCTAGAGGAAAGTAGGCTTAACTTTACGTATTAATCTTCTTACTTGACCTGCATCCATGAAAGTGTTCTTACCTGTCGGTGACTTTTCGTTGGAACTTATTCTTGTACTCGGCAGATATTCTCTAAATCAATTTATGATACGTTTTTAGCATATGTGAAATAGCAGTGCGAAAGAGCTTTGTCCGTTGCCACAAGAGATTTTTATTAGTTTACTCTGGCTAATGCCAGACAATTTTGCTCGTCAAAGACAGAGATATGGCAGTCAAGGAGTTATGGTATCGTCCTTCCAACTTTTAGAAAGACAACATTTTATCTTGTAATCGAATTTATAAATTTCCCGGAAGACGTCCACAGGAAAATTTATTATTCTTACTCTATAATGTGAAACTTATATCCCCGTGATCCCTTCCTTTGCTGTCAAATTAAGGAGCCTTAGATTCGATGACGAGTACGAGAACGACAACAAGTTTACACGGCGGCTAAGAAATCGTAATTGACATCGTTGTGGCACATTTTTCACCTTAGTTATCAACAATGATAACGAGTATTTGTTTATTTGCTGTTTTGTTTCGTGATTCGAAGTGTTTTGGGGATCGCAGGGAGGAACAGATTTCATTCTTGATGGTTTAAACACAGTGAAGCTGTCCCTTCAAACAATCCCAAGAATACCAGCGCTCCTACCTTGTCACCAGTCTTTCACTCCTTTTGTTAATGGCGAATTTACTCGTCCTTCGAAGTTAAGGGGTTAAATTAGTTCCACTCCAGATTTCACTCAACAAAAAAGCAAAAATTCCTCTTCCCGTAGAAAATTTAGCTTGGAGGAAAACTGGAGATCAAATCTAAAGCTCCTTATTATCTGGGAAGCGAAACCAGTCATTTCCCTTATAGTAAAGATATTTTAATACGAAAACAAACTTAAAGTCTTAGGAAATTTTTGCTGATCAAACTGTGGAATGCTATGAACTCAGGGACTCGATCATCTGGCTAGCATCAGATGGTTGCAGGTTCGAGTCCCGTCTGGAGCTTGGAGTTTTTCTGAGTACATGGTGTTCCACAGTTTGATCATCAAAAATTTCCTAAGACTTTAATGGTATCAAACAACAAACACAACATTCAAAACAAAACATACCTCAAATTCGTTCAAAATATTCTTAAGATGATCACCTTTCTTCTCCTGTTTACTTGCTACATTAATAACACAAAATAAGAACAATAAATACGCTTCAAAAACTCATCAATAATTTATGAGCAAATGGTCCAATCAGAATGAAAGAACTGGTCACATGCATGTATCATTATAGCCGGGAAAGAACATTCATTCACGTGGTATGACAATAACTTGAATTCAAAATTCATTAATTATTCATGAGGGAAACACAAAGGAAAATCATAACCGTGTCGTACTTTTATATGTGATAAAGATACGCTCGGTTTTCTTGTCAAATTTTCTCGGCTTAGAAAACATTAATTTTCAAACTTTCTTTCCAGATTAGCGTGTTGAGGGGTTTGTTTTTGAAGCCATTCAAAAAACCCCTAGTTCGTATTTTATCGGATCTATAACACTCGGCTGTCGTCTCGTGTTTTATGTCCAACAAAACAGTCCTACTCGTTTTTTTAAATATTACATAGTATTCAAATTAGATAAAGATTTTTATATAATGATTTAAAGATATAAAGATTAATACAGTATCAAGATCTTTTACTAAATCTCTTATCACTTGGGCTTCGCCCTTATAATTATTAATAAAGATGGCAAAATTCACTTAATGATGCTTAATTAGTAATTAGTTTCATAAAATAATCAAGATCTACCCACCGGGCAACTTGGTCTGAGCAAAATAGTCCACCACTCCTTTCAAGATTTTGTTTTCTAATTCCTTCGTTTTTTCAGCAGAAAGTTTGTTACGTGCTCCAACTGCTGCAGCCAAACCTTTGACAAGATACTTCGTCTAAAGTTGAGAATAATGTTAGAGGTTAAAATGTTACAGTAGCCTCTGTTAATACACTAGAAAAACCATTTGCTTACATGATTTACAGAAAATTGAAGGTGAAGGTAGTGAAAATCGATGAGAGTTTTCTTTTATTCCTTCAGGAAAATTATTCACTAGATTTATGGGATAACAATACCCTTATAGAATTCCACAAGTCAGACTTCACGTGGGAAATAGGAATATGCGAAGTTGTTTCCACTGACTTCTACATAACTGGACTTCAGGGTCTCATAACCTTTTAGTTACAAAAAGTATCCCCGAAATGATGGTGTCAGCAGGTGATTAATAGACCCTTTCCCTGATGACAAAGGTAGCTGACCGATACCCCAAGTGAACTGTTGGCACAGGTTTTGAAATCTGTTGGAAAAAGATAATCAAAACATGAAAAGGACCAAACATTCACCGACAGTCCAATAATAAATATAGGTCAGCATTCTTTGCTATTAACACGAGGACCTATAAATCCGTCATCTTCGCGGACAATGAGCTTGAAATCGAGGTCGGCCATAAAAGAAAATAGTGATTTCATTACAACTTCATTCCCAGCCTCTATTTAGCGCTACTGTTTCACGGGCGTTGAAGCCATAAAATTATTAGACATAAAATTTGGGCTCCTACCTCTTGTCAGTAATCTGGAGTGATCAGCTATGGGGGTCACCATTTTCAATTGTTTTGACCTGAGAAATCCGCCATTTTGTTCAAAAGGAACTCTCCCCAGAATTATTTTATAAAAAATACAAACACTGTTCTTTCGAACATAGCTGGCAATTTCTTTATTTCTTTTGCATGATACTGCAATGTATGGAAGAAACTAGGTTGGTATGTCTGAACATGGTATTCTTACCACCTCAAAGGAGAAAAATGTTCAACAACTGAGCCTTATCTTCGAGCCACTTTCTGACAGAGGGCCACCATATCGGTACATCCAATATGGTAGATTTGCAAGGGCAAAAAAAATTGTTTAGGATTTCTGGACCGCTGCTTCAGCCGAAGGTGGAAGTTTACTTTAATGCTAAACTTAACAAATTCTTGATATTCGCATGGAAACGAAATCATTAAAAGTTAGTTTCGAGTTGAAAATCTTCTTCTCTTTTACTTTTCTTAAAACATTTACCTCTTTGATGTTTAGTTTATTTTCCACCACTTTGTCCTGGACCGTTTTTTGCAATCCTTTGATTTTCTCGTCGTCAGTCATAGGTTTGCCTCCGTTGCTTGGCTTCACCTCCTTGACATCTTCCTTGATATGTTCAATCATTACCCGAGTAACGGAATCGGTTCTGTTCTTCGTTAATCCAAAAGCTATGCCCAACGTTTCGACAGCACTTTCAATCATTTTTTTCTCCTTAAAACAATAATATGCTAGTCGAGGAACAGCTTGTCGAACAGTCATTTGAGATTTAGAAATACGAATGTAATATACCAGTCAGTCTAAGTGCAGAATAAATCAGTTATTCTTTCATGAATGAAGACGCAAACATAGATCAAAGTTGAAAACATTTGGACTTAAGGTGTCTCCCTAAAGTTTCTGTCCTTAGAGTATTAAATTAGCACGGTAAACATTTATGGAAATTTCTATCTTTAAAATAGTTGTAAGTTTTGTACATGTGTCTAACTGTGGAAGAAGCATGACAGACATGAGATATTTGTCAAATTATGCAATTTTCGGTGATTAAGATTGTAATAACAGGGTGGAAACATCGACATATTTTCACGATTATCACAATTAAGGCACATTTTCTTCGGATTTCTTCGGTAAATTTTCCTAAAAATTGGTAAAAAGCTAGATATTTCACTAAAGAACAAACTACCAAAATATCAGGTAGGTAGTCGAGCTAGGTTTTTTTGCAATAGACAGCGGATTCTGAAATATTTTGTCTTATGAAAAAAATTTTGAAAATTTGATATGTTGTTGAGCTTATTCTGTTTGCAGTACTTTCCAAGTTTAAAATAAGTTCACGGGGGCAAACATCCAAAAATTTTCCATTTCTAGTGACGCGGACGGCGCTGTCTTGACAGAATAACGATTAGACAAGATTGTTATCCACGCATGCATGCTCGGCCATATTTAGTTACCAGTCTTCTATTAAAAATTACTCTAGGGAGCCCCTAGGGAACTTTACATTTTTAACCTTGGGTATACACCAGTGGCGTAGGAAGCGGGTGGCCTTGAGGTAAGTAATAGAAGTGGGGGACTGGGGCCCCCAATATTTACCGAAGGCACTTTTTTAAGGCACATCTGATCATGTTGAACCAAAAAATAGTTGATCTTTTTGTTAAAACTGCTCCTAAGTGCAGGAAATAGCGTTTCAGAGCAGTTGAAAATCAAAAATTTTCCGGCAAAGCATTCCCCGGACTCCCTAAAGTCTTGCACCTTCTGCGCTCCATTGTGTCCCCCGATAATTACTTCATTCCTACGCCTTTGTACACATTTACTTTTTTTCTAACTTCAAGCAATTATGATGTGAATCATAGATTAAAATACCCACCTTTTCCTTTGAAACAAATCCTTTACTAAAATGTCCCTCTAGCAACTCTTCTAACGCCTGTACAATTTTGCTTTGGTCGTAGTCTGCAGCGGCGTGTGGGGTTTTGCGATCCAACGTGCGGGGTTTGCGGCCGTCTAGTTTGTCTATGAATTGTCCTTCGGTCTTTATCGTAAGTATGGATCGCACTTTTAAAAGCTGCATGGAGAAATGATCAAAAGAACGCAAATGTATATAAAAACAAAATTGGGTGAAGTACATTTTAATGAACTTGGACAAATTAAGTCATCAAAATTGAAAAATCCCATGCAGAATAAAACTGCATCAAATTCATAATGTACGAATGAACAAGGGCAGGGTAGAGTAAACTGTTACGTTCCATTTCTCTCTTTATCGTCCTGTTCTTTTCATTTCTATCCTAGCTGACCACCTGTTCGGTCCTATCCTGTCTGTCCTGTCCTGTCCTTTTCCGTCCTGTCTTCCTATGCCATTCTGTCCTATTCTTTTCTGTCCAGACGTATCCTTTCCCGTCCCGTCCTGTCTTGTCCAGCCATTTTCTGTCCTGTCTTTTCCTATCCTGTCTGTTCTGTCCTGTCCTGCCATCTCAGTCCTGCTCTCCACTCTTCTACTCTCTCATATTCTATCCTGTTCAACTGGATACAGTTTTGTCGCTTGGGATCATTTCCGCTCTGCAATGCTCTTCTCAACTCTGCTCAATTGTTTTCTCATAATTCTTCAAACGTAATGCAAGCTTGGACAGAGCTTCAAAAAGCCAAATTAACACATATCTCCAAATTAAGTCTCCAGTTACATTCTACCAGCGGCGAAGCTAAGCATAGCAACTGGTAATGTTGTGAAAATTAGCAAATTTTAGTGAATAACAGTAGGTCATACCATAAAAATTTAGATAATCTATAGTATTCGTACATCAAGCAAACTTTTCGCTTTTGATGTACGACTATCGTAGATTATTATAAATTTGCATAGGAAGACCTATTCCTACGCGCCAAAATTTGCTAATTGGCATAACATGACCAATTGCTATGGTATGCTTTGCCACCCGTAGTCTACTAAATTGCTTTTCATATTTTTCCATTTCATATTTTGCACGTCTTTGTTCACACTATTATGGTCTGTAAAAACAATGACCTAAACTAACGGCAATACTTTGAGTGCTGTGAGATGTGTGTGGAGAATGCTACTCGGAAGGGTTACCTGTAATACTGCGGCTAAAAGTCTTTTGTGAAAACGTTTGATGCCATGATCTGCACCCATCTTCGCTACCAAACGGTCAGCGGTAGCATTAACCAGCATTTCAATGTACGTTCGGCTCTCCTTTGTGTTTATTCGCTTCATGATCGACATCGCAACCCTCAGAATGAAAGTATCGTTCTCCTGCACAATTGACTAAAATAAAGAAATTTCGAAAGTTGACACAATGCCCATTTACAATCCACAAATCAACACGGTAAAACCTTAGGAAAAAATGTACAAATTTAAATGGTTCTTGGACGAAATTTTTCAGCAACGGGAAGACAGAATTTCCCGCAGAATAAAAAGCAAACAGGGTCCACATAGTCTCGTGTATCTTCCAAGGTAGCGTTTATTGGCATTTGAATTGGTGCTTGAAATCTATGATGATCGGAAGGTCCATTTTTGATCAAATCATTCACTGCAGTTGGCCTGGCAGCTACAACAGGATTCAATGGAAAGTCCTTGTATACAAACTGTTTTTCATGGTAACAATTTCAATTCATGATGATTGGAATGAGCGCGATACGAGCTACAACATTTAGTTTGGAGGTAGGCATCTTCTATTTCCTCATTAACCTTTAATCAGCTATTGAATAGAAAGCGATTCAAATCAGATTCTTAACTTCAACTGGAAAGGCTAAACAAAAAACTATTTAATACATGGCCGTTACCGCCTTTTTCCTCGGACGCGCACGTATTGTCCAAACGTGGTGTGTGGTTACAATGTCAGCAGAGTTATCTACGTCGTCTTGACATTACCAGATCAAAATATCTGTGCCAAGCAAAGAGTTAAAGAACAAATAACCATTTTGCATCATATATGGCTGACAGCTGACCGTCATATTGGTCAATAGATTATCTATTATGACCACGGACAAATTCAGAGTATGGCCTCAGGCCAGATGGGTGTACGGGATCTTGCGCCAGATTCTAATAGAACATTGACTTGTCCTAGTTTACGTGAAAT
>JBAHVQ010182771.1:0-16013 GCA_036872915.1 Nanipora kamurai | reverse complement strand
CTCATCAGCACTACACTGATGAGGCCCAAAAGGCCGAAACGGTTCCGTCTGTAGTTATATATATATATATATATATACATATATATATAGATAAACATGTATGGGTAATTTCCCGGTAAGTAGAGTGCTCAATGCAAAGCTGCAGAGCTTTATAGTAACAATATATTTGAGGTTATCTAGTAGTTACAGCTTGCCGTTACACCGTGTTTCATGCTTTCGCAATCTTCAGACGACTGAGATCGTCTGAAGATTGCGAAAACAAGCTGTAAATATTAGATAACCTCACATAAATTGTTACTATATATATATATATATATGCGAATATAAATATAAATATATATTCGAATGCGAATATAAATATAAATATCAATATAAGTACAAATTAAAACTGAGGCGTATTAAACTAGCTTCCCTGTTTAAAATACGGAAATTGTTCCAGTAAAAGTACTTTATGCTGTTAAAAATAGCTTTTGGATATATCTACTGTAAAATATTGCAATTCTTTATTACGTAAAAATATGATTTTTTTTAACAGTGTCAGTTTATAGTATTCTTTCTATGCCATCTCGCCTCTTTTTTTGTTTTGTAAGTAATCGTTAAAATATGAGCTTGCTTGCTGCTCTCATTACTTATTCATGAATTTGATAATGCTGGATATTGATTTCTATTTCTCATTACTCGTCTGTCAAACTTATTCGACGGAGACAGGTGGATCTTAGAAATTATATTTAAAAATTTTGGTGACTCACGTGTTGTACAAAGTTAATTCAGATATCGCAAGTACACTTAAGTCGAATATAGCGTTCGTTTATAGTTCATTAGTCACACCCATGCATGAGATATAGAAAAAAGAAGTTGCATATGAAGTATTTGATCACACAATTCTGAAGTTACAAAAACTAACTCACTATTCATTCAGGTATGTTTCGTGTATCGGACATTTATCACCCATAATATAGTATTACATCACTACTAAGCGTAATTTTTTCCAAAAGATTATTTTCTTCATCTAGTGTACTGGTAGATGTTTTAAGCAAATAAACTGAACGAGTACGAAATGTTAAGATAGGCGCAATCCCAGCTCTTGTTTCACCACCAACTCTCATGAACTTTCAGCAACTATTGTTTACTCTGGTGGAAAGACGATTAGATTAATGATGAAAGTTTTGCAATGTTTGACTTTGTCAACCCATTCTTTCGTCATACTCTCTTCAAACTTTATATCATTTGGCCGGAGTAACTGCAGCTATCTTTCAGCCTCCTGTCTTTCAAATCTAACAAGTTTGCCTTGTCGCCAAATAAATAAATCATTCTCAATCATAAATCTCGCAAGGTAGATCCATTAGAATATCTGTATAAATAAAGGTTTTATTAGCTTTTCTTTAGATTTTGTATGGTAGACTTGTACGTTATTGTGCTTTTTTGAGGGAGACGTTTTAAATGTTACAAGTATTTGAATTTCAGTGATATCAGCTGTAAACAAAAAAGAATGTCTGATCAAAGAAATAAGTCACGCAACATTGGTTGGGATCAGCTTAAGCACTCCATATTAATTTTGACTTTAAATATTTTTTTATGGCGAACTATTTTAACTAACAGAAATGCCTCAGCCTTCTCTCTAAGAATTATCCCCTGCACAATTCAATTTGGTTTACTTGATTTATGGTATAGAATAAATGTGAAGATACATTTTATTGCTTAATATGGAGTTTTGTGGTCCTATATGAGGTCGCAAAAATGCATATTTTAATTATTCTGCTTTGCTTTGAGATTCGATGTGTACTCTTTTGGTCTTATATTCACGGGCCCACGCAAATAAAAATGTACGTTGACTGTCAACTAGCTTTCTTTTGTATAATGTATTACACTCACTGCATTGATGGACTGACAATTTTCTTGATAAAATATTGTGGTCTACAGAGGCACCAAATCATTCACTATATATGCGAGCGCTGTTATTTGGGAATAACAATACAGGTTTGCAACACCATTGAAGATTTTTTTGGTTTCTCCCTTCCCATAAAAAAGGTGGAAACCCGGAAACTTTTTTCACCTCCGTATGGCTGTTTATAGTAAATATTCAACTAAATAATATCTAAGCATGATTTGAACTATAACTGAGATATCACAAGTTTTTTGTAGTGCGATATGTATCAGTTTCAAGACTAATATATTGACAGCATGCACTGTCTGGTTGAAACAAATTTTTCCCCATTCGTCATGCAGGATAAGGGTTTTAAGATTACCATGGCTAAAATATTTTTGCTCAATTTCGTTTTCCAGTTTACATTTAGCGTTATCTCAGTAACTTGAATCTAGATTTAATGTATGTGTGTCATTACAACGATGTATGTGTGTCATTACAAACTAGATAATTGCAGGTCAAGATATTGGGTTGGATTCGTGTATTTATCCAAAAGCCAATGCTAGCCGACAATTTGAAAAAATATAAAACAAAATATAATCCGAACAGCAGCATCTTGTAAACCCAAGATCTATGTTAAAAACAAGACAAAAAGGTGAATCAGTGATATTTCGATTTTATTCCAAAATCATCATCAGACTAATTAAATTACAATAAATCACTACGGTCTTATATAGAAGGCATGATGACATCCTCTGAAAGCTTTTTACAAACATTAACCCGACAGTTGACACTTTAGACCTGACACGAGAGAGCCAGCTGCAGTGAGAGGTAGTAATTAAACAAAAAGTGCGAGTTCTTTGCTGGCTTTTAGGCAGTATTCAACTGTGGTGAACGAAACTTAATATAGAGAGCTTCTAAAGTTAAAAGTAGGTTAGGAGAATAAGACTTGCAGGATTGAAGTATTCTAAAATTACTAAAAACAAGATCTGCAATAAAAGATGAAGTATCGCTAGGACAAACTCATTACTCTTAGCGATACTTCATCTTTTTTTTTTTAGTAATTTTAGAACACTTCAATCCTGCAAGTCTTATTCTCCTAACCTACTTTTAACTTTAGAAGCTCTCTATATTAAGTTTCGTTCACCACAGTTGAATACTGGCCTAAAAGCTAGCAAAGAACTCGCACTTTTTGTTTAATTACTACCTCCCACTGCAGCTGGCTCTCTCGTCTCAGGTCTAAAGTGTCAACTGTCGGGTTAATGTTTGTAAATAGCTTTCAAATGATGTGATCATGCCTTCTATATAAGACCGTAGTTATTTATTGTAATTTAATTAGTCTGATGATGATTTTGGAATAAAATCGAAATATCACTGATTCACCTTTTTGTCTTGCTTTTAACTCAAATCTTGGGTTTGTAAGATGCTGCTGTTCGGATTATGTTTTGTTTTATATTCGCGTATTTGTTGAACAAGATTTTGATTGATTTCATTTCTGACATGCAGCTGAAAATGAATGATTGCAGATGTAGAATGTAATGCATACAATTGCTACATCATTGTATAATAATGCTCTAAAACAAATTGCTCCCTACAGGAGTTGGTTATCACATTAAAAAGCTAGTTTTTATGTACGAAATACTGTGTTGTGCAAGGGTTGATGGTTTATTTTCCTTGCGTAAGTTTTTAAAACTGTCATGTCTTCTCGCTTAAGTGTGAATTCTTGAGATTACACAAGAACTGATTTCATTTGATTGAGTATGAAACCTAGTTGTTTGATATGACCTCTGTCCGTAGTGGTCAAGAAAATTTGACATATTTTGGAGGTTGTCTATAAACTGGAACGTGTGAATTAGTGAGCGATACACATCACTCGTCAGGTTGGACACTGTGTGAGCGTATTTATTGTCTCTGTTCGTTGAGTTTCTTGAGACAAAAGATTAACTCATCTCTCCAGGAATGAGCCAAAATTTTTTTAATACTCTCCCGTAATTCAGGTTTGGAATCTACAATCACCGTTTTGTCAGTATTTTGTATATCTCAAGGTTCTATCAAGGGATTTTGTCACCAGTGCACGATAGAGACTTGAAATCTGCATTGGAAATTGAGTCACAAAAGTGGTATTTCGCGTTTGTAATATTTCACAGTTTGTTGCTGCGATACGAACCGTGACATGAAGTTAAGCAAAGGTTTCTTCGATAAGCGATTGCAAGTAAATTTTTATACTGATCCAGCTGAATTTTGTCGATGATTGTATGTCTTTTATCTATTATCTTATCCCTTTTCTGTTTCGAGATATTTTGGCTTGTTTGACATTATAAATGACGTCACAAATTGTTAACGACAAAACTTCCGGTTCCCCCTACTTTTTGGCTACTTGGCTTTTAATTCAGACGCAAGTGTTTATCAAAATGTTGAACAAAAGTATTTATTAAGCCGACCCTTTGACTTATTCCTCTTGGCCGATATTTCTGCATTTATTTTTACCACTTCCCTTTCAGAAAAACGCTACAGGCCACTGCAGACTTGTTTGGAAATCAGCTTACCATGTAAATATTTCCCACAAACTTAAACACTTACATGCCAGAGAAACCAACGCCAAGACAAGATTACGGGTTATTGACCGTCTCTGTCTCTATAAAATAGTATTGTCCGACACCTTCATCACTGAAGCAAGATATGCCATTTTTTAAGGTGTATTTGGTAAAATGTTTTTAGAAAAGTAAAATTTTTTTTGGAATGGCCACGTTATTGCCTGTGAGAAAGCCTGAATATCAGTCGCAAAGGTCCTACAATACAAAAAGAAATCCAGTTGGCTTATAATATAAGTTTAAGGTGGCTCCACACTGTTTCCCAGAAAAGTAGAGAATGCAAATTTAAGACCTAAAAACATGTGCATATATATTTTGGTGGAAGAATAAAATTAAATGTAATACATAGAAAAGAAACATATTCTAAGCATCGAAAACTGTGACGAAATAAGTAGCCACGTCAGTCCTAGAATCGCAATTTTTCGCGAGTCTTAAAAGATATCATTGTGACTATCGAAAATTTCGTTTGCACAAATATATCATTTCATGTTACCGAGTGTAAATGCCAAATATTTTTTTAGTATACCCTTCACTTCACCGGCATTACCATCCACACATATACACAATTCGTGGTTACGCTCTCGGCAACGGCCGTCGTGCCTCAGGTGGCAAATCGCTGCATTAGATTTCCTGTGTCGCGGGTTCGATTCACTGATCTCTATAAAACTGGATAGGACATCCCCTATGGCACCAGTCGCCAAATTTCAAACCACCGGCCTTCATCTTACCACTCGGAACATTTCATGCGCAGCGTGCACAAGGAAATACCGTACAAAGTTGTACAGTATGGACTGCATACTGGGAGAGCTTTATTAAGGCATGTTGATGCACTAAGTGATCCGTTTAACGTGTTTCCGTTTCTCAATCACCGATTTGGTAAACAAAGCACAAAATATTAGGTTTTACAGTTTAGTAACGCCAAGAACTAAAACATTTACATTCTTATGCCTTTTTTATGCATTAAAGAATAAAACAAATTCCGAAAAAAATCATCTTGTTAGCTTGATATTCAAGTTATGAAACAAGACAAGACAGAGATAAACTTGCGGTGATATTTCGAATTTATTACAAAATCGTCTTTTCCCAATACTTTCAGCCAAATTGTTATTTATCTGCTTTTTTCTCCTTGCGTCTATGAACAACGAATGCTTGCAAAATTTCGTGGAGGCCATCTTGGGACTTTCGTGGTCATGGTTTTTGACCGGAAGTTCAATGCCAGCTATCTTCAACCTCGTCCCTAGTCGAGAGGGGCCTGGAGACGAAGTTGAGCCATCTCAAGACTTAAAACTTCAGGATATTGTTTGCGTTAAAAATTTTGAGGTGCGAGTTCAAATCCAGCTCGAGTCAACTTTTGTCTTGGTAGACTAACCCATGATGGCGAGCAACCCAGTAGGATTTCTAAAACTACCGAAGAAAGCTTGAATTTTTAATATATTAAAAAAACCAATGCTGACAAAAGTTTACTTATGATTAAGCGGTGATGAAAAGAAGAAAGAGTAAAAATAAAGCTGGGCATTATACGAGCAAAAAGATCAGAAAAATGGCAAGGAAAACATCTTTGGAAAAAGCAAACGACGACCAAGAGGAAAATATCCAGTTTACAGTATGGTTTGTAAGAAGAAGAACCTTAAGGTAAGAAACAAATGTTAGCCACTCACCAAGGTAAACTGAAAGAACGATAAAAGAGTCGGGAAAAGCCCCCAATTACAAGGATGTGATAGTTGCAGTAGCTGAAACAAATATAATCGTAAATGAGTTCCAAAAGCGTGAAAACAGACTGTTGCTAAGATTAGATCCGAGTCGTTAGCTGAAGAAAGCGCAACTAAAACGGAGCAGGACGAAGATGAAGTGAAAGGAAACTTGCAGGGAGTTCTATCAGAACAAATAACAATTCAAAGAACAAAAAACGTCTGCTCAAAAATTACGAGGACAAACTTCACAAGCTTGTGAATGTCAGATGCAAATTTTGACCACGTAAAAGCTAATTGGTGTTGATGTAGACGAGCTAATGTAGGCGACATGACGACGTTCTTTAAGCTCGTGCTCCTAGTCTTCGTAGGTCAAGGGTTAGAGCGGTCTCACCCGTCATCAGAAGGTCGCGGGTTCTATTACTGTCTGGGGAAAAGAAATCGTTTTTCTGTGATTATGAACTTGACAAACTTGACAAATATGTTGTCTATATTGTTGTCACAGGAAGGACACTATTAGCCTTAAATAATATCACTGGAGTAAGGGTTCAACGATTGATTGATTCAGTCTTTCTACTCTTTCTCTATGGCTATTCTTCTGTGACAGAAGTGTTTTTAAGAACCATCTTAAGCTATCTGGTCATTGTCAATTAGTCAAACCTAGGATGTTAACTTTGAGGCGACACTGATGGAATATCCACGGCTTCTTCAAAGGCTTCCGAGAAGTCTAAGAAACAATAAGTACAGTTCTCTGAATTCTTTAACCCTTTCGCTTCCAACCGCACATACACCGGCGTGATTTGATATAATGACAATTTTTACAACTGAAAATTAGAGTTTAAGGTCGAAGCACATTTAACATTCACGAGTTATTGTAAGGTACAACCAAGGTTCAATTTAGTTGCCTACAGAGACTTGTGTTTATCAGTTTCAAATGAGTAATTGTTCTAAAGAATAACCCATATGAATACAGACAACCCTTTCATGTTATTATAACACGGAGCCCTCTGGCTACGATGTATTCACTATTATCTATTTCCCTTTGTTCATTATCCTTCCATTAAGAACAGTAAACCTTAGTCATAATGACTTAGTCTTAAACTAATGGCACATGTTCAATGTTCACCTTCTCATAATTTTTGGGGCTCAAGCAATAAACGTTACTCAAAACCCACCCACATCCTATCAACCAGACAATATCGTGTCCTACCTGACATACTTCAAAGTTTTTTGTAATTGTATTGACATTCACTAGCCATACCTTACAGTATGCAACTTTGGAGTAGACTCAAATATGTAAATAAGTATCCCAAAGGAGGCTAACATTGCTGTTGATGACTTGCATGCATGGATCTCCTTCTTGGCATTATCAATCGTTTTCTGAATTTGTAATGTATTTCTTACACACTAGAACAAATTATTTGAATTTTGCAATTTAGTGGTTGCAGATCAATTATTGTAATACCGTTTTGTTTATGTACTATCAATGTTTTTGATAATCACATTAAAAGACACGAAGTGCTGGCGGGAATTGGTCGAGTTTTGAGGTCACAATTATCCCATCGACTCCGAATTCTTTACGTAGCAATCTTGCCTTAAAGCCCACTGTTAATGGAAATTGCTCTAAAGCCCATTTTTGATTGTACATAGGAGTGTTTGTGCTGAGTAGGTCAGGGTCCAGCTTCAGGAAAACATAGGAGTGCTTGCCCTTAACAATTTTCTTGATGGAGCACTTGACCTACACTTCCATCACGACACATGACTGATGTCAACTGTTATGTTAGACCTACCATTGGGCATTAATGCAAATTTGGCCCATAAACGGATTTTAATGTACTTTCAGAAGGTTTTTAGATAGGTTGAGTAATCTGTAATTTCTTCTGAAAAATCTGAAAGCGAAGTGATTAAAGAACGTAGGATTTTATTTTATAGGGATAATATTTGTCCATGCAGGAAATTGTTGCTATAACGATATGAAGCGGGAAAATAAGTTTGTCCACGTAATTCTTGAGCAGGCGTTGATTTACTTGCTGTTTGTTTTGCTTTCTGCACACATCGCTTCCATGTTCATTTAAAAGATTCTTTATAGATATACACTGTTGTTTTTGAAAGACAGCGGTATGGTCTACACACAGAACGCCTTCCTGGATTCCTTTCCTTTCATCATCGTCTTTCTCCGTTTTAGTTTGGCTTTCTTTGGCTAACAACTCTTTTGTATTCTGAGTAACAGTTCTCATGCTTTTGAAACTCTTTTGAGATTAGATCTGTTTCAGCTACTGCAGCTATTGTATCCTTGTAGATCTGGGCTTTTGGGGACCATTTTACAATTCTGTCGATTTTCTTGAGTGGCTAGCATTTCTTTCTTAAGGTTCTTCTTCTTACAAACCATACAGTAATCTGGAAATGTTCCATTTGATGTTCATTATTCTGTTTCCAAAGATGTTTTGTCAACAGTTTTTGGATTTTGTCGCTTGTATTTGATGCCCTTTATCTTTACTCTTTCGTCTTTACATCACCGGTTTCCAGTCGTAGATAAACATCTGGTAGCATTCTCTGTCATAGTAGAAGTTTTCACAGGGGCGGACTGGCCCACCGGGACACCGGGAAATTTCCAGGTGGGCGCTCAGACTATGTCCTTGTGTGGGCCCTCAGCATGAGTCCTTCTTTATATGAATAAAGTTGCCAGAATCTGGTAAGCTGAAACAGCTTTTTGCGCGAAAGTGTTGTTTAAACTAAGAGATTCTAAGTCTGAGCACAAGCTCTGCTATCAGGTTTTTACACGAAGTACTGAACCACGATTGGCCGCTGGCCAAGATGTCATACACAAAACACAGCAAAATACGCACTGCCAACTTTTATACAATATCGATCCAATCTCTCATACATTTGTAGTTTCTGCATGCAATGAACACTTGGTGAGTATTAATTTGATGACTTTGCAATATCAGTGAATATCACGGCTTAGTAAACACGGCAATATCTCGATCAGTAAACATGATAATATTATTTATCTGTCTAATTTCATATTTTCATTGCTTTCACTTTACTTAGTAAAGCAAAGAAACTGTTGTAGGCTTGTTTTGATGAAGAAATTTGCATGTTATGTCTCATGAAGTCTTCCAATGATAAAAAGTGTAAGTCCGGTTACCAGAAACGTCACCAAAAAGAGTAACAAGAAATTGCCAATGCAGCGTCTCACCCAAAACAAGGAAAGCTTGACAAGTTTTTTCAAACTTCGTCGTCAGAAGCGCAATCACAGCAACACAGTGAAGATCATCCAGAGACGTTGTCCATAGCTGACCACTCAGATACAACTATAGAAGATGGGATGATGTCACAAGATGAGTCTGTGACATCACCGAGTTGAGAAAAAATGTTAATACAACAACAACTTCAACAAGTGCCTGAGGAATGTGTACAAAGTCAAGAAAAGAATTTAACGCAAGAAGTACAGAATGTGGAAAGAAGACTTGGAAGATTGCGCGACACCGCGTCGCGAAAGACTTCAGCTTGCGAACCTTTCAGCTAACCAACCAAATCATACAAACGCTGACTTGCCATTTGATCCTGGACGGGTTTACAAAAGGCAAATAAGTGAAATTACTAGTAACAGACGTATAAATCGTCAGTGGGTAACTGTCGACGTTAAAGACCGCAAGGTCATCGGAGTGTATTGTAAGATTTGTCTAGCATTTGCAACCTGTGATTCAGCTTTCACCAATGGATTTACAAAGTGTATGCACATTTACCAAATAATCGAGGAACACGAAACGTCGAAATCGCACAACATTTCAGTAACTGCATACTTCATTGCCCAGACTGGGAATGATATCGAGTCGCTGGTTAACATAGACATGTGAAATCTTCGTGGAAAACATGTTTGCGAAAACATCGAAGTACTAAAACGTATTTTGGATGTCATTAAATACCTAGGTACCCAGGCTTTGCCATACAGGAGCCACCGTGGAGAGTCACTCTATACATTAATGGACAGGACCATTAATCATTGTAACTTTCTAGAGTTAATCTTACTCGTCGCACTGTACGACAGCCCTTTGCATATGCACGTCACGAAAGTAATCGAGGCTTCAAAAAAGAGAAAAGTAAGCTTAAGGAACCAAGGGAAAGAAAAGTCACGTGGCCGCGGAAGCTAAACAACAATGCTTTCCAAATCAACAATAAACAAAATCCCAACTGCGATTAACATTATAATGAAGAAACGTATTGTGGCAGAGATCGGAGAACGCAAATGTTCCGTACAAATGGACAGTTCTCAAGATACATCGGTTACTGATCAAGAGACGATAATCGTGCCCTGTGTCAAGGAAGAAGAAGTAAAAGAGAGACAGTTTGCCGTGAAAAAAGTGACAGATTCTTCAGGTGCTGGCCTGTATGAACTTCTCCGGTCGAACTTGGTAGATAACGGTATTACAATGGAGAACATTGTTGGCGAGTCTTTTGATGGAGCTGCGAATATGCGCGGAGAGTACAATGGTGTGCAGAGGCATCTGAAAGAGGTTACTAATTCAGTCTTCATCTGGTGCTATGCCTATGTACTAAACCTTGCGGCAACAGACCTGTCCGAAAACATAGTTCAAGTTAAGAATCTTATCGGACTACTTCAAACCACTGTCAACTTCTTTTACGAATCATGCAAACGCACAAATGTTTGGACGGAATTTTTTACAGAAAATAGAGTTGGTTCTTCGAAACTGTCAAAGTTAAAAAAAAATTGGAAAGACTCGATGGTGGTCAAAACAAGCAGCTCTAGAACGTATTCTGGGTACTTTTGAGAAACGGAAGCATTTATCTTGTTGATTGAAGTTCTTTCGAGAATTGAGAACTCGCCAAATTTTGATTCAAAAGCTACGTTTGAAGCAAATGTCTTACTAGCCCAAGGGTGTTCATTTGATGTAAATCTAACTGCCTTTCATCTTCTCCGTGCATACAGCATTTTAAGAGCTGCATCTGGGTACCTACAAACAAGAGGTCTAGACTATCTCAGTGCCTGGAATATGGTTCAGTCCGCAAAAGAAGCACTTCAGAAAAGACAATTCGACAATGTTTACGAAAAAACTGCTTGGTTTGTCTCCAAGGTAAACGATAAAGCGAACAAACCTGAAGTTACATTGGAAACCAGTCTGAGAGAAAAAAAGAGTGTCAAGAAAGAAACGGATGCCTGGGGAACAAGCCAGAGATTCTGTGTCACAGGATCCCTTCCATAACTTCAAGATTGATGTCTATCGACAAGTTGTTGACCAAATAACAACAAGCATTGATGTACGTTTCTCAGCAAACAAAGATCTGATCAGAGACACCGCGTGCTTGGATTCTCGCAGGTTTTCAAACATTTCCGGTAGGAAGTTTAGAAACCATATCCCGATTAACTGGCCTTGATTCAGCAAAATTGAGAGCAGAATTAGAAACCTTTGTGAGAGGTTTTCCTTCTCTCACAAGAACACTTCACAATGAGTTTCAGGGATGCAATGTCACCAATGAGGACGTGGAAATCGATGATGATGACAGTGTTAGCGACGACAAACAAACTGACGAACAAGATGTTGACAAACTACCCAAGCCTTGCACGGGATGTTGCAAGAAATGCTTATTGTGTTCTTACAAAGTCTTGCATCGATTTTCGGTGAATGTATCATCATTCTCCAATTTATTCGTGGCTTATGAATATCTACTTACATTATCTTTTTCTCAAGTAAGCTGCGAAAGAACATTTAGCACACTTAAAACAGTGAAAACTCGTCTAATAAGCTCGCTAGGCAGCGAGAAGCTGGAGACCTTCATGCTTATGGGCACTGAAACGGACTTGCTACGTAGTATAACTGCTGATGAAATCATTTCCTACCTTCCAAGAGATTCTGCGGTATATTCCAAGTTATTATGTTTGTAATATAATAAAAATTGGTCTTACGGTAAGTTTATTTTTATATGTTTGGCTTAAAAACCCCAAAACTTTTTTCAACACTCAATCTGTTTCCTACTGCAGGTGCAACGAGTAGGTACTAGTACTACTTTCATCTCCATCATTGCCATAAACCGAGGTAGATTTTAAAACGTCTGTACCAACTTGGTGCCGCCATCAACACGTGAACTGGCGGAATCACTGAGAAAATTGTGATCAATCATAATTTGTCTGAAATTAAATGTGCTTAACATTTGTTCCCTTTTGACTTTATGTAATTATATCTCAAAGTCGAGACCCAAATTGCAGCAAATGGCGTTTTTGGGCTTCTATTTTTGGGAATTCGGTTAGTGCCTTTGGTGCTCAGTTGGTGGATCGTGGGCCCCTGGAGAGGCATTTCCCGGTAAATATTTTAAGCTCCAGTCCGCCCCTGTGCAGTAGCTTCTCCAGTGGGTCATTTTCATCTAAAGAGAGCTAAAAGTAGAATCAATAATGGAAAAATTATATGCTCCTGCTGGCTTTTGCACTAGCCACACATTTGAACTCAAGGACAAAAAAAGATTAAGGAAGGCAGACAAGCAAGCAAGCAAGAAAGAAAGAAAAGAAACAGACAGGCCATTCAGCTTCAACGGAGAAGTCGGGAACATGGGTCACTAATGAAAGTGGTGACTTCCATGATATGGAAAGCTAAGTAAAACTTCTTAGACTTTATGAACAGTATCAGCTCTTGCTTTTCATGTATTTACTCTTGAATGTTAGAAAGATGTGATTTATTCACTCTTTTAATTTTATAGCCCAAAATTCAAAATGAAGAATTCGAACCTTGAGTAAGGATATCTTGGAAAGTGTTTGACCAAACAACCTAAAATTTTCAGGATTACTACTTTGCCTGATGCTAATTGTTGTGAATGAGGGAATTTTTCATACAGCACAAAAAAGAAAAGTTATCAGCCAATCAATGTCAGTATTGACTGCTTTATTTGATAGCACAACATTGAAGTAGTGTTACTAGGCAATAATTCAAAATTTTCAAAAATCCAGCATTTACAACCATTAATAGTACAAAAGCTCTATTGCAATGGTTAAATGAACTTTTTACAAGCAAAATGCATGTTAGAAATCCTTACTCAAAGTATGTAACGATTCCGAGAATGTGGTATGTTTGAGATTGTACTGTCAAATAACATTTCAGAATACACATTTTATCACTTGTTTTTTTGTAATCTTCAGAACCCGTACTTTCTAAAAAAGTATAGTTTGTCATAGTTTCATGTAAAAATGCAATGACAGTATTTGTTTAAAAATCATCTAAAGTTCAGGTAAAACTCAGCCTTGACAATTTCTACACATGTAAATTTGCTCGGGTAGTTGTATAAAGCAAACGAATGTACTGTACATGTTTCGGAACTTGGACGCCGAAATATTTCTCATGAATCTACCTGCTTCAAATTGAGTTTAAATGTAAACAATAAATGCCTCGATAAATGCCTCCATTAAATAAATGAAAATGCTTGGGAGAACGGCGTGCAAAAACAATGTTTTTCCCTCGAAGTAAAACTCAATTGATTCTCTTTACATTACCCATAGCTATATATAGCAAGTGTTCGTGTTTTTCAGAAAAACATACGCGGGCTATATTTCATTGATCAAAAATTAGTCTTTTGCGCAAGTTGTCCATTAAGGCTAGGTGAAAATGCATGAATAAATACAAAAAAGGTATCTGTTTATCTCTGTATTTATAGGGATGGAGATGTTATATATGTTGGCGAATCCTGGATAAATTTGAACTCAAACAGTACGTTCATAACGAACAAATTTTATTTTAATACACGCAACAACTCAATTCTTAAAATTCTGTTGTGTTTTATATTTGGTCCTTACAGTATTTCTGAAAGTTTTGGCATGCCATGGCAAGATGCCGATTTTATGTTCAAGTGCCACGATCAATATTATGAATCATCCACATTGTACTGTACGGTATTACTGTAGAGGAGGAGGAGGAGAAAGGTTATTTAAAAAGGTTCAGATATTTGGCAAAAAAGAGGCATCAATTCTGGAATAGATGGCGTAGGAAATATCTGATAGACTTACGAGAGTACCATAGGAATAGAAAGAACAAGATTATGATGGAACTAAAGCTTGGAGATTTTTTTTTAGATTAACAAAATTTCACAGTCACTGATTGCATAAGGCTTTACAGTATAATATATGAAACCTTAAGACGTGCTTTAATTATGTTGGAGTGGACGTGACTGTAAAATTCTTGGACAGCCAAGCGAATGCATTTGACAAAATTACAAGTACAATCAAAACAATTTGTTTGAATGCCTGAGTCAACAACCACTTTCGAGTTGATAACTAAGAGTTTATAATGTGTTATTTATAATCTCAGTCTTGAGTCTTAGCAATAATCGCAACACAGCACCTGGGAAAGCAGGGTTGTACAGTGGCTATAAATCCGATAATTGTTATCTTACCTTGCAGTAGAAATGTTGTCAAAATAATACCTTTGAATAATACAGCTAACTTTTTCGATTTAGTATTTTTAGTCTAACTTTGATCATACAATCCAACCGTGTTGAACCAATGCCAAACAATAACACAGATTCTCAATCAGACAATCACAGAATGTAATCGCAACTCATTGTGCTCTGCCAAAGTTAACCAATCAGAATCGTGTATTTTACAGTTAACTAATATTCTTGTTACATTCGGTGGCCTACCTCGTCTGCAGCACAGTCCGCAGGCGCTTTTGCTTTTAGGGGAAATTTCGGGCAGGTAAAAAGGCCTGCGGAGGAGGTAGTCCGGTGGCCATGTGCTTGCACTTCATTCTTGCCATTTGCTGATTTGTGTTTCGTTCATTTCAATGACAACGCGCTTCAGAGACGTATTTATACAAAGCTGATTTGTAAACTACGCCAATTGATTTGTTTGAGCATTTGATGACCACGCTATTTATGGACGGAAAACGTAAAAGTAAGTGTTCCTGTTTTAATTACTTTTAAGCAGAAAATAAACATAGCTACGAAATTTACACTGTGATTTCAACAATATACTCTACAAGTAGCGCTGTCGGATAGTATATTCGACGTGTTTCATTCAAATTGGTATTTGGTGTTTAATAATTCAAAAGATTTGTTTTTTTAACGAAGATACTTCTTAATTATGAAGGATTGCTACGGATTGAGAAAAATTTCGTTAGGCAATTTAATGTAAATATTTCAATGGCCTAGTGTCATTAACGTATATCCCAGTCGGTTGTGAAACACATCGCGAGTGATCAGTGATCCGACATTAACTTTATTGTCATTGTGTTCTCTAAATGAGATTGTCTTTAATGGCCAAAACTAATCTACACTGCCAAAAAATAGCAAAAAATGCAAGCAAAACATTCCAAAGCATGCCGCCAACAGAGTTCACAAGATCTCAGGTTTCACCATGAGCCTTAACTATGAGTCTAACACTGATTGGGTTAGCTAGCTTTATTTGTATTATAGCCAATATGTAAGTGATATATAGTTTAATTACACAAACTGTTTGTGTAATTAGTTTGCAAAATTTGGAGCATGTTGTGTATTAAGATATTTATTATTTCTTGTAGATACTGATGCTGGTTATGTGCATTCTCTTTCTCCTATGAAGAAAGGCCGAAATGGCAAAGATTATTATTCCTTTAAGCTCCAAACAGAAGAAGGGAAATTTGTCCGGTCTGTAAGCTTTGAGAAGAAAACACATGCCAAAGTGAATCATTACCACATGAGTGGCAGTCCTGTCAAGTTCATAAATGTAAATAAACATTCGTAGGAACAACTACTGAAAGTTCTTTTGCTAAAAGCAACTTTAAGAAGGAGGATGTCAAAGGGAAAGAAGTGCTCCCTGCAATAGAGAATGATGTGGTGGTGACAGAGTTCAAAATGGTAGATAAAGTTTGCTCATTTTATATTTGTCAAAAT
>JBAHVQ010182732.1:0-16016 GCA_036872915.1 Nanipora kamurai | reverse complement strand
TGGGTTCGATTCCCGCCTAGGGCTCAGAAATCGTTTTTCTGAGGAAACGAGCTTGACGAACGTCCTCTGTTGTTCTTTATTTCTTTAAGTTGTCGGCTGGTTCTGGATTTTGGTCCAATAAGTTCTAGGTTCGTTCCTACATATACTATTTGTTCAACGTAGGGCGAATAAGGCAGGCATGAATTTGCGATGAGCTCTCTCACGAATTTAACAAGTTTAACGCCAGGTTACCCGCCGTGCGTCATTTTGTACAACCACTCGACACAGGAAAGCACACATCAAGCAGGAATGCTTGGATCTGAATTCAAAGAGTCACAATGGCCGTTTCCTATGCTGTCTCAATGACTGCAGGGGGTTAGAAGTACAGTTTTCCAAAGGAAACGTCAAACGTAATAAACGGTCCGTTCCCTTTCGAGCAATTACTTACATGGAATGTTTGATTTTATGGATTCGAAAAAAAGGGTGTCGTTTGATGCAGAATTTCTCGAATTCTCTCCAGCTGAGGAAGATACAAACACGGAAAAGCAAACTTCGCAATGCCGCCAAAACTGCCTTGCAAGCAGCTGAATTCGCAACGTATAAAAAACTCATTCGAGTAAATTTGCTAAGTTTGGTATGTTCACTTTAGTCTTGTTTTGCCTTACTTACTTCCTTCGATGTTTACCTAATGTTTTGTAATATAGAACTTGGTTTTGTGGAGTTTAGATCAGGAGGAATGTTCAGGCCGTATCCTACCGGGTAACGTGGAAGGATTTTGTCTTCGAATCAGATCTACGACGTCAACTTGCGACGACGACCTCCTCTAAACAAAAGAATTTTTCATGCAAACAAATAGGATGAATAATTTTAAATCTTCAGATAATTCCCTGCACCGTCATCGTTCTGTATACAACGCCAATAGGACCATTTTGACGTCTTCAGGACGACGTCAGCTCCCGAAGGGATTAAAACTGTTGCTTAAGATTGGATTTAACCCGAGACTACAGTCGTTTTAGGAGAACTGGAGCACTTTAGAAGTCATCAAACGAACCAGAAGTATCCATTACGTTGGTGGGGTAACTGTGGTTTGTTTAAATGATGAAATTCTAAACGACGTCGTTGTTAAAGTTGACGTCGTAGATCTTAAGGTTCCTAATATGAAGAGAAAGACCGCGAACTCAGCAATACATGCCGAAAGTCACCGTCGTCCTCACGAGGGGAAACATCCTGTGCAAATCGCGACTCGGACGAGGCGTGTTTGTCTTCCTATGGTAGTGACGAGCCATCCACTTCCAAGAATGTCCACGTCAACTCTATGTACTACCACACGAAAGGTGTACAAAATTTTGAAGGACTATTTTGGCAAAGACCTTGAGGGCAGAAGAAATCGACTGCTACCCGCCCATCTCCATTCCTTCGAAACGCGACATCGGAAGAGCAATATGAAAGAGAAAAACTTTTGGACAAAGTCTGAACCAACTACTAACGCGCGGTCGATTGTCATAGGGGAGCCGCGCGACCTGTTTGACTTCCCGTTGTTTTCGATGGCTATTCGCGTATTTAAGATGAGGTGATGAAGATAAGGCACGTTGTCAAGGTAGGGATTTGTCCAGACGGTGATATCTTTACGGCTGCACGAGAAGAGCATGAGAAAGACGCTTTGAGGGAGAAAGGACCATCAAAGGAGATAAAATGCCAAAACGAACAGTGCCAGCAGTCATACTAGAAGTAGGAGACCGTGGTAAAAACCAAACATGAGGTGGATTATTTTGAGTGCACTAAATCAACGAGATCAGACAACGTCTCTTGTATTTTTGTATAATGGTTGTAATCAGAATGACATGAGTTTGACCATAGCAAACTAAACTTGCCCTGTCTTATTGATTGTCATTTGCGCAGCACGATTTCTCGTTACAATACAATCAGTCCTGTTAGTAATATCCGCACTGGGTATTTTCAAATTTCTAGACAAACAGGTAGTAGAGCCGTAAGGGGCTTCAGCCGTGTTAAAAAATCATAAGGTGTCTTTCCAAAATTTTTTTCAAAAGCACAGTTGAACTTGCAATTTCGAAAATTGAGTTATGAAAATCTGCACACGCGTTTCCATCGAAACAATCGAAATTTCATATCGTTTTTTTTTGTTGTTGGTGGTGGTGGTTTTGTTGTGGTTGTTGGTGGTATTGTGGTTGTTTGTTTCGTTGAGTGTTTGCTTTTTCCATAAAAATAAAACCAAAAGAAAAAACGTTTTGGTAAGCAGTATCTCAAAAATATATCTACCACGTACTTCACGTTCTGTCAAAAAGTGTTTTACTATTTTGAAACCCCAACCAGATATATTTATCAGTCAGTCGATTTGAGTTATGCAAAGAAACTAGAAGCTTGCAGCGCACTAGACAAATAAATAAGAGCGCCGGTGATTCTGACAAAGTTAACAAGATACGCTTGACCGAATTTCACGGTAAGTTATTCGTACGCATTCAAAAGGACCTATTGGGAGGACAAAGTTATCACCTATCCGAACGTAAATTCGATTGACGTTCCAGAATAATAATGAGTGATTGCTCGATGTCACAGCATAAATTGCAGTCGAACAGCAACGTTAATACAGTTCGTATCAGTTGATTCGTTCCGCCCAGATGCGTCGTCTAAAACAGCCAGTTGACTGGAAGTCAGTGGAAGGAGCATTTTCAAACTCGAGGATATTGCACCTGGTGAAAGATAACGAAGGCATGGATCGCTGTCCCGTTCCTTTTTGCGATCGTCCTGGATTCGCCAGTCTTCGAGGTTGTCGAAAACACGTTAACGTCAAATGTCAAACATGGTTGGTACTTGTATTTCGACAAGAAGCCGAGCACCCACATGGTAGAATCTCTTCGCGTGCCCACCGACAAAGCAACAATCGAACGAACGCAGATACCTTGTCGTTCAACCGAAAATGAATTTGCTCCACCATACTCGCTGCAGAGTACGACCGGGGGAAGCAGGTCTCGTAAACAAGCTGACGTCTCCACGAGAAGAGCCCTAAAGTTTCTTAAGTTTTGTTGTGCGGAAACGGTCGTTCCATTTCACATACAACTGTGTCAGGAAGTCTCAGAAAAGTGCAGAAAAAGTCCAACGCTGGTCACTCCAACGGACCTGACGTTTGCTACACGATTTGTCGCAGTGTTCATGTTTGTAAAGGTTAAAGGCTGTCGTCCTATGACCTATCAACACTTGTCGTTGAAAATGTTCCAAAGTGCATAGAACGGATGATAGATCAAAGAATATTTAAAACGGCTCGGAAGTACGGCTTCGATTCCCTCTATTTCGACAATGTTGGCGTGAACGTCGTTAATGTTAAGCACGTGAGACCGCTTCTGCACCCAACATACGATTACGTGTTTATAAACTCCAATGGAGCACAATTCCAGAAATTGACAGAATTACTCAGCGTGTTGGTATTTCAGGCTATCGGCAAGCACAATTCCACCTACTAGGTACCGGCAAATCATCGAAACGGAAAGCTCTACCGTCCTAGAAGCGGATGAGCAGAAATGGATTTCCGAGGACCAGAAGTATTGCCCCAACGTCGCCCGAGTACATTATCAGAAGAAACGTTCCCGCGAACTCGCTATTAAGACACGTTTATGCATGGAAAAACTAGGAGGAAGCGAAGGGAAGGTGATCGACGAAGGGTTGAAGAACGGCTGTGCACGAAAAACCCTCCGGTGGAGGACTCTGATCGCCTAGCCGAAGTTCATATCGTGGAGACTACGAAGAAAGAATCCAAATTTTATGGACGTAAGCAAGGAGTTGCTTCACCGAACAAGGAGACGACTGCGTCAGGAAAGGAATTAAGATTTTTGGTTCGCACTGATCTACAATTCTGCGTTATTCTCAGTTCAAGTTTCAGCCATGCAGACTTCCGAACTCTTTGCCAAAGAGAGTAGAGTCACTGAAATTAGTTTGACAAAGGACCAACTTTAAAGTAACAATAAAAATCTGTTATTTAGTTCTAGAAAATAAGTGTTGTTGAATGTGTTCTAAACAGCTCAGTCTGAAGCATAACGTTGTTAAGAATATGAAAAAGTACCGTATTTTGTTTGATCATGTTGTAATAAAATGGAAATGTCCTCTTATATAAGTCGTGCCAATAAATATGTACATCAAATGATTCAAAATAAACTGTCAGAAAGTTTCACTAACATAGTTTTCTTTTTGTCAGTAGATTTTTCTTTTTTTGTTTTGAATTTACATTTAATTTCGTTTGATCATCTTACAGCATATACATGAAGCCGTGATTAATGCTTCGTCTGTCGCATGCCCGTCGAAACCTGAAATCGCAAGTAGATTCATTCTAACCGTTTTAAACGAGAGAACAGAGTCAAGGATTTTATTTTGTATACAAATTCCAAACCTCCTTATCGGTAATTAACGTATTGCGAGCACGCTTGTGTAAATGCTATTACGAACCTAAGACCTTATGGAAACGTACCTAGAACTTATTGATTATGCAAAAAGACGGGTAAGCTCATTAGAAATACGGGTAAGAAACAGGGCAATGCGGCTAAGGTCCCCTGGCTTACCCGCTTGGCCTGGAGTAAAACATCTCTAAGGAAACGAATCTAGGATTTATTAGTTATGCAAAATGATGGGGAAATGGGCGCTTGTTTGTCTGAACGGCATGTCTTTTACTAGGGGAATAAGCAAGGTTATACGGAGTTAAGATTTAATCTTTAATTTAGTTTTTTAAGTAACATCTAATTGTTCCTAGAAAAGAATACTTAACAACTGAAAACCATTGCGAACTGTTCGATGGTACCTTTTGTTTTGTTAGTCATGGTGTTTAAGTACTAAAATAGGAACATCTTGACCACTGGTTTGGTTTATCTCCTTAAATAGGAACCTGTTTGTTCCGAAAAGAGGAACTCTTAACTGACAAAAGTTAATCGGAGTTGGTATTTTATTCTCTTACTTTAGACTGTTTGTGGAACGAAGAGTTCGTTGTTGACAAACCCTGAGATAACCATGCCAGAGTGAATTTACATAACTTTTTATTCCTCTTAAACTTTCGAACGAAAAATCTTATTTAAGGAACTATGGAACTAAATGAAAGGAACAGTCCAATGGTTCCTTTTGATCTTCTTTCCTTAAGCATTCCTTTTTTAGGAACAATTAGGTCTTATTTGAGGAACTAAATAGAGGCTACGGTCAAATAGTTCCCACTGGTCAACATTCTTTAAGTATTCCTTCTTTAGGAACAATTAGATCTTGTTTAAGGAACTAAATAAAAGGAACGGTTGAATAGTTCCTATTCTGGTAGTTCATTCCGGCGTTCCGCTTTAAGGAACTGGATGTTCCCAAAACGTCAGGAACGTCACGTTCCTTATCGAAGCTTTCCTAACTAATATGATTATTAAGCTCAGAAAGCATCAAAACTCGCAAAAAAATCGCGTTTGACTAGTTTGATTCAAGCCTCCCTTTGTTTCCACAACTACCCAGCTGATCTCCGTGGCCTGTTATCCTGATCACCGCAGTTCGTTAATAGATAGGTCAATGGCTGTAGTCCAATCCCTTACAAATGGTCCTGGGTATGAGTTCGTACCTCACATCGTTCGACAGAACATGTTGAACGATGTTTTATTCCATTATATAGGATTTTTGATGAATTATAAATATTTCCAAGACGAACACAACACTGTTGTACGTGAATTTCCTTTTAGAGCTAGTGAAATTAGATTGATGTTATTGAAGTTTGAAAAGCACTATTGAAGATGCGAATCGCTCAAATGAACATCGCCTTTGTTCTAATGAAGGGCAAAAGGTGTAGTCTTAAACAGTCGGTATCCAATGGATACTTAGAACAAAAGAACAAAGAAAAGAACAAAGGAGAGAACAAAGCAAAAACAAAGAGAGAAAAAAGAAAAAACATTACGCATCAGTTTTCCTTAAAATCATTGACGAGCTTGAGAAACATAATTTTACAACAAGTATTCTATGTTTTGGAACATAGTAAATGAATAATAAAGTAAGAGGTTGAAGCTTGGGAGAATCATTGCGTTCGGTGAAAGTTGATCGACTAAGTTAGAGTCGTCTTGACGAAGACTGGCTGTGGTGCTGACTGAAGTCCTAACGCCATCAAACAGCCAAGGCAACATCATAGACTTCCTAAAGAATACATGTTCGTACCTTATATGTGGTTTCTCGGTCATCGCAACTCTTGTTACTGAGATTTAAAAGCAAATATAAAATTGCCCAACGATTCTTCAGTACAGTCTAAAACAAAAACCGCAAAAAAGGTAAATTGCCAACATATACTAAAAAGTTTAGAAATCGCCAATATACTTTGTCTTTGGGTTATCTGATGGGCAGTGTACAGGGCCTATAAAGAAAAAACTACCGAAACCGCGAAAATTTCAAACGCTTGCAGGGACGGTCCCTCATTTATCAGACTGTTCAATCTGTTCAGTTTATCTAGAGCATTCTCCAAGGGTTGACAATAGCGAAACAAAAAATGCGAGCTACGTTGGCAGTCTGTGTATGTATGTATCTGTTCACGTACGTACGTGTGTGCACGTATGCGTGCACTTATGTGTGTACGTTTGCGGGCACGTATATGTGCACGTATGCGTGCACGTATGTGTGCACGTATGTGTACATGCACGTATACACTGTTGGACGGATGGATACGCTTCAGAGCATAATCATTAGAATAATAATGAATCTAAACGTCACGTGGTCTAAAATGCGCAATTTATATACGAAGCTAAAAGAGATCAATTAATTTCTAGCAGGATCACACTTGTATATATTGTTTTATTCTGGCTAACGTCAAGGGGAAACATCCTGCCGAGAAATGGTAAAGGACAAAGTCCCAAAAGGTCTGAAATCGCATATTGTTTATTCTTTTATTTTTCAGTGGTGTTGTACATTGTATGTGGGCCAAAAAGCGTAATTTGATTAAATACTTTTACTAATTCAATGGCTTTATTTCGTGTTTTGTGCGGCGCAATAATATTTATTTTAAATTTTAATTTATTATGACTCTTCCCCTTCAATGCCACTAGCAAAAACCGAATTCTGGAGAAACTGGTTGAGTTAAATTTGCTACAAATATGAAACATACCCCACCCCCTTCTTCGACCAGCTCCCAACTTGACCTGTAGCTCAGTTGGTTGAGCGTCAGACTAGTAAACCGAAGGTCGCGGGTTAGAATCCCCGCCGGGCCAAGTGGAGTTTTCTCTACTTGTCTGGTATGGTTCGTCACTCGGAGTAACATCTAACGTCATTAAAGTTTATTTCATTCGCTCCTTACCTCGAACTGATCCTTCCAAATTTTGGGTCGCGAAAGAGGGTGTAAATAAAGAAGGCCATAAAGCAAGATCAACTCCAGTATCGCCTCGCAAGGCTACACCGGCTGCAATGTTTGCAAATGTTAAATCACCGCCCACTGTTTACCAAAGCCATTATCTATAAGTGATTTAATGAAGGCTGATCAAGCCCCCGAAAACTGCCATTTTAAATCTGGAATATTTTGACGTCGAGAAATGTAGTTAGTTGATGAACAATTACTCTTTTAGTTTAGAAATAAACGAGGAGAAATTTGCCAGTGGTGCGTTCCGCAATGCCTTTCGTGCAAAATGCAAGGATCCCGCGTCTAATTTGAAAGGTGAGTGGGTCATTAAAAAGTACAAGGAGGCTTCGATCAACACCATCCAGAATAACCTAAAATTGACTGTGGAAGCGCATACTCGCAAACAAGTTCAGATGCACAGTGTTGCCAGAAACATTACCCAACGTTTTACCTCCAAAGTTCCACCAGAATTCGGGCAATCTTTTTTGTACGGAAAAGTGTTTTATACTGTGCTTGACGACGTACCCGTTACAGTCGAAGAGTATGTTCCAGGAGAATTCATGAAGTATGTGAACAATGATGCACAATGCTTGGATTCTCCCAACGATGAGTCGAAAGAATTGTTCGCTAAAGCGGAGTGCCTCTCTCATTTTAGTTACGAATACAGCAAGAAGAAAATGATGCTTTTGGATCTGCAAGGTTCCGGTTATTCTTTATACGACCCAGAAATAGTCACAGCTGAGCTAAGTGATGACCCAGATGACTCAGAGGAATACTATTTCTGCGCTGGGAACTTATCCTCTTTTGATATCGATGAATTCAAAAAGCAGCACATTTGCAACAGGTTTTGCAGCTTGATGCATTTACCACTGTTTGAAGACCATATAAGTAAATCTTTTATTAATATATTGAAAAAATGAAACTTTGTCTTTCGCATAAGTAACTTTTTATTTTCATTGCTGAAACTTAACGACCCTTGATTATGGCCGATGTGAACTGCTGAAATAAGGTGACTGTCAAAACCTCGTCTTCCAGTTCGTTACATGTGCATTTTAAGGTCTGATCGATATTAAAGCAATTGCAAGTCGTTCATTAATATATTCTTGCTATGCGTATGAACGGGAGATATGACAGTCACACTTACGGGTGGGGCGACACTTTGTTTTGTTTATTTTGGTGCATTTATCCCCGACAAAGTTTCACTATTGATCATCCACGAAGACTAATCTAGAGAAATAAAACTTCGAGCCTAAATCTGACAACGAACCCTTTCATGCGTCTTGTTTTCAAATATCAATATAAAAAAAAACAAACAAAAACGGCATGTTCGTAAGAATTTTTGCAGTTGAGAGACTTTGTTTCAAAAAAATGTAAGCTTCTTTAACTCTGTATGATTCATGTTCGTTTGGATTTGGAAGCAGTTTCGCACATTCACTTTTGACTCTCACTTCTACGTCTTGTGGCACCGATCCAAGCAATCCGGAAACTTCAGAGGCTTCTCTTAGCAGTTCCTGGGAAATGGGAATACCGGATTGTATTCCGCCATATTTCTCTGAAAACGCAAACATATGGTTGGGTACACCTGTTGGCAGCAAAACATTCTTTTGTTCTTGAATACGATGCGTGTTCCAGATGCCGACGAAGATGTCGCAATCCCTTTGAATGACTGGAATAAATATGTAGGCCAACAACTGCCTGTCCAGAGCGTTATGTGGATCATAATATCTTCGTTGCAGTAAGAAAGCTAATTGTTTTTTAAAACATTATTCTAATCTTTCGTGTAGGTCCCTTCACCACCGCTCAATCTTGCTACTCGTGGAAGGACCATAAATTACAGAATCGACTGCGTCATCCATTATTCCCGCCTTATTTATGAGATAAGGGTGAAGTGTAGACATTTTGCCTGTTTCTGTCCCCTTATCAATCCGCAGAAACCTTGGCATAATTTCATGTTCGGTCAAATATTCCAGATATTTTTCCCCAACAACCAGCGGGCTTTAATTGGAATGGGATACAAACAAATACAAAATTTTTCAGCTGAAAGTATCCAGGCAGCCATAGATGCTAACAGAAAATGTCCAGTTCTGGTATCCGTATAATTTATCATGCCCATCCAAGGAGGCTACCCATAAAGCCCCTTCGGATATAAATGGGACTTTCTGCTTTTTAATCTTTCTGTCGACCGACTCGAGTTTCCAAACCCTCAGGATCCAATTCGGTAAGGACATTGTAAACTAAGTGCCTTGGAACTTAAATATTGTGCTCGGTTCTGAGCTTCTGATTCAGTGCTCGATAGCCCAACAGTTTACCGGGACCTTCCAGCTCCTTTGTAACAGCATCAGTCACAACTTCCAGTGGTGTTTGGTAATTGATGTATTTGATATTACAATATTTGAGTCGTCGACTCAATGTTGTCGCGCTCCACTGATATTCTGGGTAGACTCTTTCAACAAAGTCAAGAATTTCAGATCTTTTAAAGTTGTTTGGGACGTATTTATCGAGATCAGACTTCAAATTTTGATCGTCTTTCCATTCACAATTACGCGCCATCACAATCGAGCGAGCCATCAATATCGGTCAACTCTAGCCCCGCTAAGAACTATGAGATACATTGATACTAATGCTGATGACCACGCGAGCAAATTCGATTATTTTGATTGACTTTCGAATTAAAATGAAACGAAAATCAAAGTAACAATTTTATGATTTCGATTCAAAATCAGTTTAGTTTTCATTATAAAAATGAAAACTAAAAACAACTTTTAATTGAAATTCGTTTTTGACGTAATACTGACTTTTTTTTCCAAAATTAAAACTGAAAAGAGTGAAAGAGTGATGGGCCACCACACTGGTCTATTACATCATTTTTATTCCTGTCACTTTAGACCCCTTGCTCTATTAAACCATTGTATCACTTTGATTTGTGAGCCCTAGATGGGAATCAAAGCAGCGACCTTTCTTACCGGTCATCAGAAGGTTGCGGGTTCGATTCACTTCTAGGGCTCAGAAATCATTTTTCTGAGGTTACGAGCTTGACAAACGTTTGGTGGTCGTCTGACATTTACCAAACTCCCACATAAATCAAATTAGTGTTTAGCATTTAGTACTTTAGTTTGTGGTAGGTGCCTCCTAAAACAAAACAATAAAAATATCAAATGTTTACAATTGTCCAAGCACAGTAAAACTACAAGTATTAGCAGCACATATAAAAGTGCCAAATGGATTAACAAATCTGAAACAGTTTACTTTAAAGGCTTGCTGACAATAACAATTTACAGCAGACCAAAACCAACACAGTCCTTTATTGCAGACACCATGAGTTCCTCCATCTCTTCTCCAGATTTGATGAATACTGGCAAAGCGAAAACAAAGTCACATGTGGAGGTAGTTGGACAACAGCAGCAACCTGAGGCACAGCTATGGAGGAATTGGCACTTTAATATATTGGCAAAACCTAGAGGTGGCATATTCCTTGCTCAAGTGCACCACCACAGGAAATCTTGCACTGAAACAGTCGAGATTCCTAAAACACATGTTCAACTGTCATTATTTAAAATGTAATGCACTGTAGTTTAAAAAAAAATAGCAAAATGACACACATGAATGTCTTAGTTTAGGCTGCTACCAGTACTAGACCTTGTTATAAATCAAAAAGATCATAAATTACATGTACAAAGCAACAGCCCCAAAATACTTTTGAATTATTAAATTTTGGTTAACAGAAAAAACCCTACTAACCTCCTGTCCCAAGGTTTTGAAGAAATTCATTAAATTGTAGGTATGTGTCACCTTCCTGCTCTCTCAAAATCTGGCTTTTGCAATATTCTGGAATAATTTGGTCAATAAGTTTATTAGCTGTTACAGCCATGCCTTTGCTGTACATAAAGATGCACTTCCAGTCTTCAGGATACTCTTTTATACTATTGAGAATACCATATGTGGAAAGTCCTTCCTGCAGCTGTTGAAGTTGGGGAAGAAAGTCTTCTACCTGATCTATGACATATATTGCCCTTGAGAAAAACAACAAAAACCCTATTGCATGTAACTGAGCTTTACTGAGATATTTACTTACATGTATTGTACCTACATGTTAGGTGTGTGGTGCCAAATAAATGAAACACATTGTCAATAGGCTTATTGTATTAGTTCCTTGATGATCATTTTTGGTTTCTCTGTGTGCAACTCCTCTGTATCCTACTGTTTCAAGGACAGGGTAGACATCATCACCCAGCAGAATGTTGCCAATTTTCTCATCTGATGCACTGTCAAGTTATTAATTAAAATTAATTACCTTAGTAATGTAAAGAGAGGATTACAGGTTCATTAATTTGAATATTGGCACAAAGTATTTGATATATCATTTATAAACATGACAGCTAGCTTTACACACCTTGTCACATAGGTCTTTATAAAAAGTTGAAATCATGTTTTCCACACAAAGATTAACACAAAGGTAGCCATATGCAGCTAGACCTAAAAAATTTCATGCCTGTCCTTCCTGCATGATAGATAGGGCCATGATTTTACCAGCAATTTTATTATCACCTTTGGCTAGTGACATTGTTGACTGTACTGGTGATCCACTGGTAAACAATCTTCGTTTCACAAATTTCAATATCTCAATTAAAATGTAAAGAAATGAAAAAATCTTAATAAAATAATATATATATATATATTTTTTTCCCCAACATCATGTCTCAACCCTTCCACCTTAAACTGGTCCAAACCAACCAAGCCTCATCATAAAATCAACTGGTGTTAGCCAGACTAATCCAGAATTGTTACCAAGTCTCCCTTTGATAAGTATAATAGTCTGGCATTAGGCAAAGTAAAATAATAAGAAGCCATTCTGTGGTGGTTTGGTAAAAAGATACTGAGTAAAAGAAGTTCTTATATGAGAAAGTTAGGATATAAAAGCATTTTCATTTTCTTCAAGTCTTCTTCCAAATACAATTATAAAACCTATGGCAAATTTTCAATGCATAAACACTTTAAACAATGGTGTAACAGAAATTTGGATGTTGTGTAATTTCAAAATTTTTCCTTGGATATTATGCCTTTGTGGGTCCTAAAGTATGTTCTAAATGACAAGTTGCAATGGTTGTATTGAGAAATATTTTAAGAATCAATATATTATACACCAACCACAGCAAAAATTTCTTTTACACTATGTGTACATCACCTGCAAAAAAGCTCCCTCTTTGGCCCTCCATCATCTACAGCGGGTTCACCAGCAAATGTTACCTTTAAAGCTCTCTCTGGCTTGTAGTAGCTGGCTTGAGCTCACTTGTAATCATCCCAGATATGCTTTCTATGTACAGTTACTCAAATGTGCTCTTCTTCTGTGTTGATGTGTTGGGCTCTAAGAGATTTACTCTTATTTTTAATGGGCAATGTGCCATCCTTCAATTCAGCATAAATCTCACATGATACTGATATGTTCTCTTCATTTTCCAGTGTAAATACCTATGGTATTGGTTCCTCTATGCAGAAAGCAGCATCACATGCATCAGCATGAGTTGCTACCTCAGTCATTTGAAGCTCTGAAAGCAAACTGGGCACTCACTCATTTTAATGACATTAGAGTTTGTGTCACTCACTGGAAGATGAACGTGATCTCTATTTTTCATATGGACAATATTTCTATCTCCATCCTGGTTACATGTCTCATCAAAGAAACTTGGAAAGTCGAATAATTCATCGTGATCATCAGTGTCATCAACATGGTTAATCTTAATACTGGTTTTGTCTGCATCTAAATGGATTGCAACAGGTACACTGGCAACTTCCATCAAATATAGTGTCAATCTGCCAGAGCTAAATCCAGACTCCTTTTTGTGTCGTCCCAGTGTGAATTCTTCACTTGATCCAGGTGTGGTCACGATTTCTGTTCCTTTTCGATATACCAAGTTGCACTTTTGCTTACCGCTGAAGCGCTTGTTAATGGCCTTATGCTTCTTTAGAGCTGCTTCAAGATTTCTTTCCCTGTAGCTACTTTCCGAATTTTCAATGGCAATGACTCCCCCCTCGATGGTAAGACCATCTTTCAAGATCGCAATTGCAATCATTACTTCGTCGTCCTCAGTGTTTCATTTTTGGTACCTTTTTGTCGGATGAAAAAAGACGGTTTTGAAGCTTTTTAGGATGATTCTAACTTTTCAAGTTTTACGGAGCTTGTGCTAGGTCCGCTTCTTTGTTGACCGTTTCTGTTGTTCACGTCTTTACCACACTGTGGACAAAAGTGAAAAGATTCCTGGCAAAAAAACCCCACATCTATTGCAGTAGCAACCGCGTTTCGCCTGACACCATGTTTATGCAGCGCCTCTGCTGCTCACGAGGCTGGGCCGATTGTGTATCGAATAGCATTTGTACCGAAATAAAAAATTGCATTTGTACCAAAATTAAAAAATTGCATTGGTATCGAAAGAAAATTTGCATTTGTATGGAAACAAAATTGCATATGTCTCGAATTTTTGTATATTTCAATCAATATAAACATATTTCTATTGAAATAAATGCAAATCTGTGTTCATCTTCTGGGCCACCGTAATAGCGACTACAGCAGGAACTTTGAAAAATTGCGTGGGAGCCCCGCGAAAAACACGGTTCGTCAAGCCAAAAATAAAAAGAAACGGGGGTCTATTGTCAATCAATTTTTATTTCAAAAAAAAAAATACGTAAACTTTGTTTTATCCCAAATGGTAAACACGTTTACGTGATGCGAAATGTTTCCTCGTGGCAAACCAAGACAGCCAAACAATTACGTACACATTTCAAGTTGTATTCTTGACCTTCCGTGACAACCGTACGGTCCTTCTCTTTCAATAACAAACAACGGGTCTTTAAAGAAATGCATGGTGGAAAAAATAGTTCAGTCTGAATTGTCGTATGAAAACTTGACAAAACTCTACATCCAATATGGAAAGAACAGAGTTATTGCAATACTGACAAGAACAAGAAAGCAGACTATCTCGAAAACTTTAGTGCCCTATTATGTTTTAACCCTAATGAGCCACCTTAAACATCATCTGCAGTACGTAATGGGAAGTATGACAACGACCCTGAAAATTTCATGATTAACTTTTCCATGGATAACTTTTTCAAAATTAATAATGGTAGTAAGACAAAAACATGCGTTGCTCTTGGGCAAACAATGGTAAAAATAGCAGCCTTCATAAGAGAAGATACGATTATAACAAAATACCTCCCAATATTACGGATTTTGGATCAATTGGGATTTAGGATTAACTGGAAGGGATTTGTTCTTGTTAGGTCTGCGCGGAATATGACAGTCGGTGTAATCAGAGTTCGATGCCATCATTAATGACCAAAGCTGTACAATACTAAACTTGATGACAGATTAAACAAAATGCGCGTGTTTCAGCATGTATATAGGACCGTGTATGTATTTGCGCTTTCAGATGCTTTGTTTATACAGGGATGCGCAAGACTAGACGAACGTTTGCGGGTATCCTAGAGCAATACATGCCGGAGCAGCGAATAACTTTTCGAGTAATTGCTACATGTTTTCGTAGGTCTAACCTTTTGCACTGAATGACACAAGAAAGATTTTGTTACTCCGGTTTTAGTACGGGGTCATCGAGTCCTCTGACTAAAGTTAACTGACAAACTAAAATGACACGCACAGAAAAAAAATTCTTGGGCCGAACACATCCGTTCGCACAAGCTGGAAAAACGCCCTATGCACCTTCGGGCTTGCCTTATATAAATACACACAATCGAAGTATGAAGAATTTACTTAATAACGTGTATCTGAAACCAACTGTGCGTCTGTCGACAGGAGCTCTAATTACATTATTCTTACGTTGTGTGTATCGGTCAAGGTTGAGTAGGTGTCAGTATGTTTCGGGGAACAGATTAAAGTCATCTCAGTTAATATGTTGTTAAGCCATTTGTTGTTATTATGTGCCGCATTACAATGAACAAAAATAACATCAATCTCTCCCCTGAAGCATAACGACACCTAATCGACCTTGACCCATTATGAACACCACCACCTTATCATAAATCGACCACTTTTGTGTCTATCACATTACTTTCGGAGAGGGAGTAAAATTTTTCATTAAAAACTTTATGCATGGTTTTCATGCAAAGAATCGGGGAAATATTACAAGTAATATCATGCATTTACACTCACTGTTAGTAAATGTGAAGCTAGAGGTTAGTAGTTTCTGAGTGTGTTTAGCGCGAAATCAACCGACAGCGTTGCAACGTAAAGCTGAATATAACTTGTGCAGTGATACACACAGGGTTCAAATTAAGTGCTCGCAAATTCGCTAACTGCCAGTTATTTTTAGTAAATACGAGCTGAAAAGAAACCTACTCGCATTTCGTAGCTGGTGGATATTCAACACAGTTTCTAGTGTGTTTTTGTGTTGCCAACAATGGCATCAAGATTTACTAACAACCCACCATCAGCCCTGATAACGATCAGTCTGATTTCTAAACAAAATAGAATACAATGAAGCTGCCTGATACACTGAGCCTGAGGTTTTCCGAACTCGTACATTATTTTCCACTTTAATTGTCAGAGATTACGTATGGATTGGAACCGACAATAAAAGGACCGCTGGTTAAATGACCCACCTGCTCTTCCACATGTTTCATACAGTGAACTCAAATAAGACTGGAACGCTAGCTCGACCGGAAAATTTGAAGCCAAGATGGCGGAAATTGAAGCCTG
>JBAHVQ010182711.1:0-16021 GCA_036872915.1 Nanipora kamurai | reverse complement strand
AGATATGGAAAATGTGTAAAAGATGTTGTGCTATAATTTCAAGAGTTCTTTCATATGAGAAAAACTTAATTTTCACTTCATATACCCTTTAACAATATCAAACTGCAATGTCAAAATATAAATAAGCATCTACAGAAGATTTACTGACACCTAACGACTTGCAGTCCAGCAAGTCATTGCCGACTGGCTTGTCCCAGGTTTAAATACAGCAAGTAACCTTGCTTTAATTCAAAAAATCTTTCTTTAATTCATGAAGGTGCATTTTTTAGGCGGTGATCACCCCCAACATCCGCGGCCCTTACATAGAATTAGTTCTAAACAACTGCAAGTCTTGGGTACCATGTTTCTGTGTGGGCTCGTAAAAAAGCACGTTCTTCTAAACCAATAGGAATACTGGTTTTTCGGGCGTCATATTTGGTGAGTTCGGAAAAAGCCCACCTCTTCGGAACCACTGACGTATGTACAGTATATAACTGGACTGTGGCGTCTCAATGACTTCATAATAAAAGTATTCCCAAAATGATGGCGTCAGTCAAGTAAAAATTGGAATCCTTTTTCTCATGGTAGAGACCACTGACCTAAAGTTACCTCGAAATTAGCGATATTCAACCAAAATCCGGAACCAGCCGACTACTTAAAGAAACAAAAGAAGAATTTATTTCGTCCCTATTAAATCCTTCCACATTAAACGAATTTTCACTATCAGACTCTTGATGACGTTCCAAGTATTAAAAATATTCCGGAACATCTTTTCCTTGAATGATACCAATCCATTTTTTTTGACATTGAATCCCTGTTTACCAACGTACCCCTCACTAGAATAGTCAACATAGTTTTTGATCGCATTGATAACAAAAACTTAATCAATACCACTTTTACCAAATGTACTTCGAAAAAACTCATTTTGGACTGTTGCAGCAAACTTACCAATTCAATTAACCAATTATTTGAACAAATTGACCGGTTATAAATCCGGTTAAATTTATCATTATTTACAACATAAAAAAAAGTCGTATTTTACTTCAACCAAAGATAAAATTCCAGAGTTATCTCGCAATAATGTTGTTTACCAAATTACTTGTCCCGGTTGTAATAAAACGTGTAGGAAAAACCGATCGTCGCCTTGAAAAACGCCTTTCCGAACAAGCTACGCAACATGACAACATTGCTGTTGCCCAACACCTCTTACACTGTGACTACGCACAATTCTCGCAAACTTACACACACAATACGACCGAGAAATCGTATCTTTAATAACTACAAAATTCTTTATTCCAGTAATTCTATAACCGCAAATAAACTTTAAATAATTGAAGCTTTTAACATCAAATTTAATAAACCAGAATTGAATTCTGGTCTTAAAGCTACTAAAGAACTCTCTCTTTTCACTTAATTGATATCCCACTGATATTTTCTTGCTCCCCATCCGCACCTTCTCAGTTCAACTTTTCATTTGCTGACGCCATCATTTTGGGAACACTTTTTATGCTGACCCCGCAGTCCAGTTATATTGTATAGGTCACTGTTCGTAACCAATAGTAAAGTTCCTTTTACCCCCTGTATGACAACTTTTGCTTTTATTTTTATTTAGTTCAGGTCCATTTTGAAAATCATGTAATATGAAAAAGATATCTGATTGAATATTAATCGCGCGATATTTTGCACCAAATGGAAATCCAGCCTTATGTTAAATACACAACGATCTTCAATATAAATCCATCCAAGCGTGTCGTCGAACTTGGCAGGGCACATGTAACTGAACAGATCTCACGAAGAATGAAATTTGCCACATATACTATCGTCGCAAAGAAATAGCCCAGACACTCGTATAGTACAATCAACTATACAATACGTGACAACGAACTTTGTAGTTCAGTCGGTCAAACACTGTACCAGTTTTTTCGTAGATGTTCGTGACTATCAACTCTGTCAACAGACTTCGGCAAAAGCCAGAGCCGGCCGAAAATTTGGAAAAATATAAGATAAAACATATTCCGAAAAGGAACATCTTGAAAACTCAGAATACGAGTCAAAACCAAGAGGACAGTTAAATCAGTAATATTTCGGTTTTATTTCAAAACCATCATCAGATCAATTAAAATTACATCGAGTATGTACAGTTTATATAAAATTATACCGAGTATGTCCAGTGTAAGTCGCTGTTTGTTTGACAAACCAAACACAACATTGACTGGGAATCGGCAAAATACATTACTTACCGCACCAACTACAAACAGCGACTCACACTGGAAAGCTGGTATACGAACTTAGAACAAAAACCATTAAATCTATCACAACAATTACCGGGACCTTACAAACAACTTATTAACAAATTCAGGCGTGCGAACAACTAGTGGACTTAGCACATCGACAAACTGACAATCAATGCCTACAAGATCCACACCCACTGCTTTTCACAAACAACCACACCTATAACCAGATATAAATACAGGCGAACCTGATACTTACTCTCCTTTTGACTCTGAAGATAAAAGCCGCTAAAGCTGTCGAAACGTCAGTCATTTCTACCAACAGTCTTTCTCAAGACTACACCAACCTGGACGATCAACTTTCACAAACATGTCATCTTCATGTATAACAACCCAGACCAACAATCGACAACAAACTAACATTGCTCACAAAATATGACAAAAAAGATTGCAACTGCCATTAAAACAGCAATAACGTTTGGAATATGAAAGAATAAGCATGGAAATGTTAACCTACACTATGGCTGCACATTTGTAGCAATATTTAATCCATGGATGAAAACATGTATTTGCATTGTTTTGGTCACAATTTGTATTAAAATTGATTTGATTTAAACTGTAATTTTCTGTATTTGTGAATTTAAACATTGAAATTCTAATTTGATGTATACTAAAAATTTTACTTAAACTTCGTCTAAAATTTCATTTAAACCTCGTCCAAATTTCATTTAAACTCCATCCAAATTTTCATTTCAACTTTGTTGAAAATTCATTTAAACTTTGTTCAAAATTTCATTTAAACTTCGTCCATATTTCATTTAAACTTTACTCTAAATTTAAAACATCAAATTCACAATTAACCTACACTGCTGAAGTCAACTGAAAAAGTTGACTCGAGCGGGATTTGAGCTCGCACCTTCGGAATCCGGTCCGTTGCTCGACCAATAGGTCGAGCCGTATTACTCTTTTCGTTGTTTCTTTTAAACCCTTTCACTGCCGCTGGAATTGTCCGTCTGTTGAATAAAATCGTCTAGCGTTGGTAGAACAAAGTCATTAAACTCGGTAAAAGTCATCCTTGGAGGTAAAAAGTCATTCTTGGCAGTGAAATTAGAACAACTGTCATCTTCATAGTGCCTTTGAAACTTCAACGACGTCAATCAAATTATAATAGTAAAAGTATCTAAGAATCTAAAAGTACATTCATTTGCAACAAGTAATTAAACATTCCGTTAAATTGAAGTTCAACAACGTCAATGTAAAAAGCATTAACATTTATGGTATTTCATTAGCGTCAATCAAAATTCAATAAGAAAAATGCGAAAATCAACATAACAAAATAAAAAGTCAATTAGCAATAATATGTTACAATGACTGAGCCAAGAAGGAGTGAGAATATGTCAGAAAGATAAGGTAAGGTTGGTAAGGATTTTTAACCCTCCCTTCTTTGGATATTATCCTTGTGGCAGTTGAGCGATTGAACCCCAAACTATCCGCCATTGTATGATATAGGTTTGTTCTGGTTCTTCAAAAAACAGTATTATAACCTTTCCTTGTTATCCTGAGAATTCTCTGTATCCTTCTTTGTTCAGTCATCGTAACACTTACTCTACCCGCACACATCTCAAGAAGACGTTTCAAGTGCTATATCTTGTGCAACGATTTCCTGTAGACATTGTCAGTCTTCTTCGTACAACATATATACGTGTTATTGCTAATTGACGTTTTATTCTATTTTGTTGATTTCTCCATTTTTCGTATCGAATTTTGATTGACGCTAATGAAATACCATTAATGTTAATGTTTTTTACATTGACGTTATCGAACTTCAATTTGACGGAATATTTAATTACTTGTTGCAAATGAATCCACTTTTAGCGCAATTATAATTTGATTGGCGTTGTTGAAGTTTGAAAGGCACTATTGACGATGACAATCGCTGTAATAAATACCGCTTTCGCTTTGATGAAGGGCAAAAGGTGTATTAAGGTAACCTAACTGTCCCCAGTGTATTTATTGTTCTCTTCAGTGTTTTGGGAGGTTAAAATAATTCCCCGGATAGTAGCACTATCCGGCAAATTACTTCGAAATCTACTACGGTACTAAGTGCTGCAGTAGATTTCATCCACTTTAGTCAACCCTAACCAATCATGTGATGCGAGCTGGCGAGGGCACAACGACAAAAGTTAATGCCTTGTAGAAAATCAGCCATGGGTCACACGGTACGCTAAAAGCGTACTCGTGTTTCAAGCCAATTTCGCAATGTAAATGATAAAATTGTGTGTTATTAAATGCAAAATAGTGTTGCGCAGGGATAAGCAACATGAAAGGATCAAACAGGGCAAAGAGGAGATTTATGGAAGTTTGAAGAAATCGAATGAAAATTTGATAGACACTTTAGGGAATTTTTAAATTTTGTTGTAAGAGCTCAGATTCCAACATATCCATTCAACAGGAGTTATGTCTCCACTGGTCTCTACGCTAACCGTTTAAATTAGAATCTGGGATGAAGCGTATCTTACGTACCACTAACTCTATCGTCATCACTCTCCAGTTACTGGTTGAATTATTAGCCCATTACTCCGCGAATGTTCTCATGTTCTCTTAGTTGCTAGTTATTCCAGATCTGTTACTGGAATAATTTCCGGAAGCCTAGTTCGAATGCCAGTAGAGGTCTAGTGGAATTTGTCACAACCTTATAGTACGGGTTCGCTCAAGTCACAAAGACAATATTCAGGGATATCTCTGTGACCTCGTCAACACAAAATCCAACAACGTTTTAATTTCGTCTTCAATGTCATCAACCATTAACAACTTTAAAGAGCGAATTTGAGTATACGATGGGAGAAGCTGTTTTGGTCGCGCTTGCCCCAGTATGGTTAAATAAAAATATGAAGTTTAATTGAAATTTTAAACAAAGTTTAAATAAAACTTTTAACGAAGTTTAAATAAAATTTGGGAAGTTTAAATAAAATTTGAAAAGTTTAAATGGCATTTTGACTGCGGTTTAAATGAAATTTTAGGCGAAGTTGAAATAATTTTTTTAGTGAACGTCAAATAAAATTTCATTGTTTAAATTCACAATAATATCAAAGTTTAAATCAAATCAATTTCAACACAAACTGTGACCATAACAATGCGAATACATATCTTTATCCACGGATTAACTATTGCAACAAATAGGCAGCCATACTATACACTATACTATACACAACATAATCTCACATTACGAATCCGAGATGGGCATAAATGGAACATGTTGCCGATTTTTGAATCATTACATATGGGGAAAAATTACAATAAGTAACCCCAAGCCAAAGCAAAGCAAACAAAATCAAAGCAGAATTCACCGTTTTATTCAAGAAATGTTATGCTCATCGCCAATCATTTCTTGCTAACTTTCATCACTACTGTTCATCGTGCATCCTGTTTTATATTCATACATACACCAACTACTCTATTTATTGTACGTCCCTTCAAGGCTGCAGTCTAGCAGCTGGAAGCTTACGAAAAATGTAACAGCTAGTCAAATCATTTTATTACAAATCGGTTAATTACGGTATTGGGTCTTATATTTACACAATCAAAATTGGTTCATGTTCTTACATCGTTCATGTCTGAATAATGCTGCAACAACCTAACTCAGATGGACAACATTGTCAGGCCAGCAACTATTTCAATCAAACTACCGTTATACAAAAACTTACTTGCTGGAACAAGCTTGATCTATACCAAGAGTAAAAACAATTTACTGATTCACACCAGAACAAAACTAGAACTAAAATTTAATTTTCCGGTTTGAATTCGAGCTGAACTAAAACTAAAATTCAGTTTACCAGCTCAGACTAGACCTAAACTAAAACTAAAATAATTTACCGGTTCAGACTATAACTAAACTAAAACTAAAAATGATTTACTGGTTTAGACTAGAACTAAACCAAAACTAAAGATAATTTGCTGGGTTGAACTAGAACTAAACTAAAACAAAAATAATTTCATTGCTGGTTCAAACAGAAACTAAACTAAAACTAAATTTAAAACACTGGGCTAAAAGAACACTGTTACAATGTTGCTATTTTACCAGTCCTGTTCTATTATGATAACAACATGTAAGATTTTTATGTGTGTAGCTTAAATGCTAACCTGACCCACAAAGGATTAAGGCTAACCTGACAAAGGATTTGGTGATGGCGTCGTTTGCATCCGCTAAACTGCAGTCTTACTTAATTATTCAAGTTCAGTTGGATGTCGTTTGCTTGATCATTTTCTTGTGGTATGTGAATAGAAAAATAAAACACCTTGGTGATGTGGGTGTCCTGAATAAATATTATTAATAGTATTAATCCTACTGGAAGAGATATTTCTTCAAGTGTTTATTTCCAACTGTCAATTTAGTTGCCAGCCTTTCCATAATCATGCTAGATACATTAAGTTAAGCTCGATGCCTAGGGGAATGGAAATAGGTTTCAATGTCCATGTTTGTTGCTAGAGGTAAACAAGCTGAAAACGTCCAGCTACATGAATATAACGGAAAACCACTTCATTTATTGGGCTGCCAACGGCCTGTAGAAGGATGGTTAGTACTAATACAGGATTACCAATCGGACTGTTGCTAAAAATTGATAATTATACTTTAGTAACACGTGTTTTTCATGTATTTCTCATCACAATGAAACTATTATGCTTTGTATTTTATGTATAAAAAATAGATAAATATGAGCGTTTACTCCTTAATCAATTTTTACATGAACAAACAATGAAGCAGGGAAAAGAGACTTTGTTCCATGTCCGTTCAGTGAAATGTGACGAAAGCCTAAAAAAAAAAAATCAACCATTAAAATCATAATAAGAGAAAAAGTCTGCTAATCTTCTTACGCTCCTGATTGGTACCCTTCACGTTTGTTATTCGTTCACCTTGGTACTTTGAAACCTTACAATCTATATGTTTCTGTGATTAGACAAGACGGACTCTCAACAACAACAAACTACTTCTAATAAGGCATTGCCAAGTCCTGATGCTTGCAACAGGTTTAAGGATAGCGTAAGATAACCCGAACTGTAACTCTAACTCTAACCCTACTCGTGAGCCTATCCCTAACTCAAAGTCTTAAACTATGATTTGAGAAAACCACTGAAACCATTTTCAAGTTTATATTTTTTCTGTATAGTGCTTTTCCGGACAATATATTTCAATGCACCAGAAAGATGTAACTGATAGAAATGGCTACTGTTTCTGACTAAATAGAAAGCCGGCATATAGACGTCATTACAAGTCGGGGAAAATTTTGCCATGGTATATAATATAACGAGCAATATTTCAATATTTTGACTGAAAATTTAAAGAGGAGGTTTAACTATCGTCACATTTTCCCTGACAATCAAAAACTAACACAAACGAAAACAAAGTTTCAAATGTTATATAAGGTGGAATATATCATCGGGAATTCTTATGTATAGGAGTTGTCATTATACACAATGACACTGTAGAACCAAAATAAAATGGTTTTATTTATCATAAAACTGACTATAATACATACATTTCTCGGAATTGTTTTCATTTATAAACTATAAATAAATCAGCTGTGAAAGGATTTTGTCTTTGCACCTTATCACTCTTTTTTTAATATTTTGTTGACTTAAGTTTTTAAAAAAAAAATTTATTTTATTTCGAACTTATCTCTGCATGGTAATTGCTGCTCCATCTTTCAGATTCTCATTTCTGCATTTTGGTTGGATGGTAAGTGCTCCCTCCCCGCTTTCATTTTGAATGCCTTTGCCGAATATGTCGAGATGCATTGTAATATTTTATACTCTGATAATGTTGCGTGTTGCAAAGAAACTTTAGTTCAATATAATATTTTTTATCCTATCGTTTTCAATGTGTCCCCCGCCATGGCCTTAATTAAAATAATTCTTGGGCCTTGATTTTCATAAGAAGATGGCATTTTGCACCCTGTGTAAACAAGCAATGTCTGACAATGCCATAGGTTTACGGATCCTTGATATCTAAAAATATTCCTTAATTTGATGAGAATTCAGTAGACTCTTGATTTAAAAAAATTTGTATGAACAGCTAATACCTTGAAACATAAGACTATAAGAAACTATAAGAAACTTACCTTGTCTGATACTGACGAAGGGAATGGTGAACTGTCCGATGAAATCATCTACACCAACATCATGATCATATACACTAAATCTAACAAGAGCCAATTCGGGATTCTTGACTTTAAATTCAAACGTTTCGTCCCAGCAAGGATTGAAACCTGGAACAAAAAGATCTTGTCTGCTTAGAACAGGCTCTATTCGGAGACCCCAGGTCCCGGAAGTGTAGGTGGGAGAAACATACAGGTGTCCAACGTTAAATTGAAGTAAACTGTGCCCAGTAACATTACCACCTGTTTTACCGAGTAACCCGGGATTTTTCTTGATGAAAGAGACAACACGAGCAACTTTTGAACGTTTTTCAACTTGAGGTTATTGTACCAGCAATGTATGATAAACGCATAAGGTAATTACCATTATTGTTGATGACTTTTGTCTGCTGAACTTGTTTGTCTTCAGAAATATCATGCACTGTCATCATAACATAAGGATCAATTATCTACAAAAAGCAAGATAGATAACCTAACTTGGAGGATAGTGTCTTAATGGTTCTACATATTGGGCGTAGCTCATCTTTGAGTCGATTGACAATGCTACTGGAATGACTTGGTGTCGTTTTCATATATTCTCTGACTTTAAGCTCTGGCCAAATGAATCCCCTATTGCAATTCAAGCCGCTTAAAATTGCTTTCTCAAACATAAAGCTGATTGACTTTATATGCTGCTGAGTCCGTCTATCGTATTTTGTCAAATTTCTTTCACATATCTAACAAACACAGTTAAGCAACGATTTGCTTCTTTTGAAGAAAAGGCATACAATATTATTTTACGGAAATCTTATTCTAGATATAATACCAAAAACTCTAATAAAATATTATAACAAAACATCAATTTAAGCGAAGACACTGTTGTGGCATGATTTATAAGTCACTTAATAATTTTTTATGTGATGATTTTGCAAATTACATTCAGTTGTCAAAACAACTCTGGCCCTAGAACCAAAAACAAAGGTAATTTAGTAAGATTACCTCAGGTTAATCTTCAGTCCAGCAAGAAATGCAACATGTAGAACTCGTTTGCCCAGCATGTTGTATCATATTGCACGATCAGACGACTAGTGGACGTTCGTCAAGCTCGTTCTCTCAGAAAAACGATTTCTAGACGGGGATTGAACGCGCAACCTTCTGATGACCGGTGAGACGCTCTAACCATTGAGCTACCACGACTCAGATGGTGAGCTAGGGTGCAGGTTCGTCATATGTACTGCTTAAGTGGAAGTCACGATATGATAATAAAGATGGAAGTATACTTAATGTTGAGTATATTCACCCGTGATCAGAAGGTTGCGGGTTCGATTCCCGTCTAGGGCTCAGAAATCGTTTTTCTGAGAGAACGAGCTTGACGAACGTCCACTAGTCGTCAGAGATTTACCAAGCTCCTACATGAACTAAGTTCGTGTTCAACATTAAGTAGGTTGCACGATGTTGCAATTGTATGGTTTTGAACGAAGTTTAATTTCTTCATCAAATTAATTAGATGCGACACCGTCCATCGGTTGAACAACAATGTTGAACTCGTTTGGCCGCTCACTTTAAGATTATTGCACCCGCGCACGCGCAGGAAGTTACCTCAGGCAAAGGCAATGAGTTGTTTGGCTTAAAATTCAGGATTTTTAGTCGTCCTAGACTTCTAATTCCCACAACTCGAGTCTCTATCACACAACGTTGTCACATTCGTTTGGCCACTCAGTCCAACACGATCCAACAAAGTTTAATTCAACAATGTTCAACGACGTTGCATTCGTTCCGTCAGGGCTTTACACCGTACGGGAAAATAAATCCCAAACTATTCGGTTTGGGTCACATTGTCTACACAATTTGGTAAGAAGTCTCCTAAGTTAGACTGAGCAAAAGCAGAGAAGTTGACGCAAAGAGACGAGGTCACTCCTAATTTTATGTTCTCTGTATTATGTCGTCGTAAGAATCTGTCATTGGACGAAGCTAGTGTTCCATTTCCTTTGAATTCTCTTAAAATGAATATTCATTTTTTTCGTCTCAACCATGAGTTCGACATTCTGAGATAATCCTTAGGTCTTCCTAAAGTTTGTCTGAGGGCGTACAATTTTGGAGTACAGACTATTTCTTAAGTGAATCTTTATTTATATGGGAAAAAATGGATGTCGAGAATTAACTCACCTCACCTTCCGAGTTGCCGCTTACTTTAGGAAGTTGTTGACCGCTGATGATCTGATGAAATTGAGAAAGGGTCATTGATCTGGTCATAACGAAAATTGTTTCAAAGTTTTTAGTGAATAAGGAGACTCGAGGACATTCGATGCAACATCAAACGCGCTGCGGTAGCAATTACTAAATATCATCGAAGAGGAAAACGTTTTGAGCTAGCAGGCAACATTAGAGTCAAGATAACCATAACGCAGAGGAAAAGTACGATTAAGATTTCCGTTAGAATCAGGTTTTCACTAACCAACAACTTGACCGGATAGTTTTTTCCTCATATATTTAAACCTCCTAAAATATAATTCTCGTGAGTCCATTCAACATTCCAAGCAAATTTCGTGCAACGTTGCACTGCGTATTCCTGTCTTGTAGAGTGATTTATCAACGAGCAAAATATCGCTACAGTCAATTAAAGTTTGCTATATCATTCACTGACCTTCGTTTCATATCACAGATTAAAAGAAAAGCAAAGGTAAAGTTTAAGCTCAATGTTTCATCGAAATTTTTCGATAAAAAAAGAGATGGTTATTTCGTGTAATTTATATTTCTCAATTATTGATAACCAACGCGGAATACTTGTTAATGGAATAAAGTCACCATGGACTATTTGCTTCTTTTGTTGTTTGTTCAACTAAAAAGGGACCAGTGGGAAAATTATTTTCAGTAAGCTTTCGTTAGTTTATCTCAGAAATTAAGAATAGTTATCAATGTTATAATAATCAATTTTATTGTGTAATTACTATCATAAGCAGCATTACCGTATTGAAGAATACTTTTCAATTCATTGTGACTCTTCAATCGTTTAGGTAATGATTATACAGAGGCGTATTTTGAAGACAGTTATTTGCAAAAATGCCTTTTAGTAACGTTTCTAACTTTTTTGCTTTTGTCCAGTATCTTTACCTGGTTGTCCTACCTGATGTCCTGAGTTTAGTCGAGCTGCAGTGCAAAAAGGTAGACCAAGGTCTATTATTTTAAGTCCTGACTAAAGTTTCGATGTAGAAAAATAAGTCAATGGCATTAGAAAACGTGCAGATGGTCTTTACCTTGACAGTCAGAGTCTGAGTTTTGTTATTGTTGTTTGCAATATCTCCTGAAGAACAAAGAGTGAATAAATCAGTTAGTTAATATAAAAAGTATAGATATCAGCTTGATTAACTTCTTTACGGCCACATCACACCCTTTGACGATGAAAATCGCCTAGTGTTAGCCTGAGTAAAATAACAAAACCCCTTCGTGGTAGGGAAGGAGTTAAGATGCTAAGAAAAGAAAAGAAAAGAAAAGAAAAAAGGTGATGTTATCTTCACTTCGTGAAGAAATAAATTTTAAATTGGCAGCACAACTTACCGGTTCTCATTTGCTGTGGCTTGAGAATATAACCGGAATTTCCATTCTGACGAAACTTTCCAAGATACAAATCCATCATGGCACCTTCTGTTTGAAAGTTCAATGCCACTAGAATATAACAACAAGTTCAATAAAATTTGAGCATAATGATGATCTCATATCGGGGCAGTTACCAAATCAGATGTTAACAATTTAGTATTATTTCTCACCTATCTGACAGCCAGCACTCCAGGCCATTTGTGGATTGTAATTACTGGAGTGAATTCGGCTTCCGGCTGGATAAATTCGACTGAGCTGCCTCTTATTGTATTCGACAAAGGCTTCTCGCTTTACTTTCACGAATTTTTTGGTCTTGTTCTCACCAAAAGATGACATTTCGTAAAATTTTCCTGTATACATGACAAATATAAAAAATACTCCATAGTTATAGGTCCGACCCTGAACCTTGGTGTTTTAGGTCCGACATGGAAAAACGCGTGCGCTATTGATGTAAAACGAGCCTTTATAACTGATCAACAATTACTTGTCGGACCTTACGGTTTGCATTGTGAAAGTTCCAATTGTACTATTGAGTAAGACTCGATTATGAGGAATCACTGATTGCTTGCTACAAAGATTCTGCAGAACAGACATAACGTCGGATTTTTAACATGTAAAGTCCGACAAATGTTAGAACTTTGCCAAGCAAATCACCAGCTCCGACAAGTAGTCGCTGACCAGTTTTGAATGCTCGTTTTTTATCAACACAAAGTTAAACCTGTTGCTGTAGAACAACCAGGTCAGGTGTCGGACCTATAACGTCGGGGTAAAAAATAAGCGATTAGAAAATAAGAATGCAAAAGCTCATTTAAGTTCAACATTTTGTTTTTTGGTGTTTACAACAGTTTTTTTTTAAATTTAAAGAGTCAGTGATGAGCTAGAAATATCTATCTTCTTTTTACAAACTTTTCGTCAGACTCGTTGATAATTCATGAGAAAAACTCGATGTAGATGTAAATGTCATACAACCACTAGTTGGCAGTATCATTTGATTAACTCACTGTACCCAGCTCTTTCTCAACTCTAAAATAGTTAAATTGAGCTTTCTCCGTGTTAAACTAACCTCAAAGTCGTCGTTTCAGTTCTATACAGTGAACTCCCTCGTAACGGACAGACGGACACTACTTTGGCCCCCGAGCGGTTTATTCATTTTTTTATCACAACTAAACTCTCCATAAGACGGAGAAATACTTTGTTGTGTGTTCAGCAACTGGACATATATTACGTAATTTGACCAGCAGTAACAGCAGAATATACTACTGCAACTGTAAAAAAGGTTCAAAGTTCGTTCGCTGACGAAAAGGCAAAAGAAGAATGCTAATAGGAAATTTTACATTTTGAACATTTACAATTTGGATATTAACAGTTTGGTTCCGTGATCCTTTTTTTTTCCCGATCAATTTGACGCATTGCGTTGTAGCATATATTTTTCGGAATAAAGCTAGCAAAGAAAGGTTTTGGCCTTCCTTGTAATCTTTTAATCCCAGTTAGACCCGATAGATCAAATACCAGACACCAATGGCTGGTGTCTGATTAGGTCATCTTTGTTTTACTCCATTACGTCATTTCCCTTCAATCTTACAGTTGAGACTGTTGTAATTCAAGGACTCAGGAATATTCTTAGCTTCAGATGGGACTCGAACCCGCACCCTTCTGAATGTTAGCCAGACTGTCTGGCCACCACAAATAATTTTTCCAAGCAAAAAGTCACTTCAGGAATAATAGAAAAAAACTTTCAACATTGATGAAAAGTAAAACTGAAATACTTTGGTATTTTTTATGAAAAAGTGCTCCCAGAGTGGTATTGAAAACAATGTACCAACGATTTCAGAGTTCATACGTGTGGTTGCTATAGGAGAAGGAGAAGGTTCCTCCAAGGGCCTGGAACAGTGGTATCAACTGATCTCCATATAACTCGGTAGAAAATTAAAAGGTTGGTCGACCGCAGAAATATTGTTTAAAAAATGTTAACGTTTCCAACAAAGAAATTTCGCCAAGCAATTAAACGTGAACGCGTTTCGAAGAACCTTAGCTGGAAATTTTCGAATTTTTCAGCAATATAATAGTTCGGCAGTCTACCAACCTTTTAACTTCCTACGCTATACTGCCTACTATTCCCAGTTAAGAGCGCTTTGAATGCTTAAGACCTGCACCTAATTTGATTTCTCATACAAAAATAAATATTTTCGCCACACAGACTTTGTCAAGGTTGAAGTCAAATTTCAAGAGTTTCCGGGGAGAGTTCAAAAAGCCAAAATATAATTTATTGTTAGCTGGTAACCACAAGGAAATAAAGTTTGAGGCCGTCGAGTACGCACTTCAATTCACTTCAAGACTTTAAGACACGCATGGTAAAAGATAGAAATACAAACTTACACAGAAATTATTGACTGATTTCCCGGTCTTAAACGACTTTTATGTTAAGTTAAGTAATTCAATCAATGGCATCGCAAAAAACAAAACAAGTTGTTTTACTGTTTAATAATACCCAGAACACACTTTTATAAATGCTATTTTCTCAAACTGATAGAAAAACTCCTACTTATCTTCTTCTTTTCTTCCGTTTTTGAGCTACTGAAGTTAAAAAAAAAATTCTGTGCTGACAATAAGCTTCAGTACCTTCGCTCTTGGATTTCGCAAAGCTGACAAAATGGACTGCCGTACAATAGTTCACGAGCTTCGACAATGCAGGTGCTAGCTTCATAACCGTCTTCTGTGTTACGGGCTTTTTATCTCTCTGAAATGCAAACATTATTTTAAACAAGAATGTGGAACAAAGTGAACGAGGTTGGTTAAAAGGATTAATCGTGTATTTTCAATGGAGAATTTGTTGGTTAATGTAAATCGGCGGAAAGTGTGGTAATATTACTTTCTTACGTTAAGATCTGATGATGAATGTCCAAGTTTATCGATAACGACAGAGTCTGGACACGTCTGCCTGGATTTCCAATCCCGAACATGGTTACACTAGGAAATATTTTTGTAATAAACATTCACGAGGGGCTTAAACTAGGCAATCCTAAGAACTACGCAACACTGGGAACAAGGTAACACCCTTCTCAGGTAGAAAACCAAAAACAGAAATGGAGGCCGGAAAGCAAAAATGTTTCTGAATTCTCTGAGAAACCTTTTTTCCTGGGAAGCAAATGCTTCCAATGAGAGGAAAATGGAGGAACATTTCAGAGACATCCAAAATCTCAAATGTTTCCGCAACAATGTTTTATCATTTGCCCAAGACCTAGAAGTATGGTGCAAGCGAAATAACATTTCAAAGAAATAATCAAGAATTTAAGCGAGAGCGACGGGTACATCAAAGACAACTTCTTTCTTACAGCAGAATTTTTTATCCAAAACGAACAGACTGAAGAACTTTTGGTCCCAAGATTTCAGTGGAACCCCCAAATGTGGACTCTTTGAAGTGAAGACACCGTGATTATCCGGACATTTTACTAGGGTCCCGATTGATTTATATAGAAAATATCTTATATCTCACCCCTGGGAAGAGGACACCTCGATAATCTGGAATGCGGACGGATGATCAAAGTCACTACAACACAATATCATATCAATAAACCCCGAAAAACGGACATGAACATGTCGGTCAATAATATGAAAGTGCCTATCTCATAATTTTATTTATTTTTTGTACATTTGTAATCATTGAGACATTGACGAAAACTGTTTAATATTATGTCCAGCTACATCCTGACGCCTTTTTTCGCTGCTAAAGTTGGTGATTTTAGAACTTGGCCAGGGAAAAAACTGGTAACTTATGAGCAGAAGTGACGTCAATCCAGGGATCCGCAAACATATTGCAGGGTGGCTTTATATGAAGGGTGGAATGGGACAAAAATATAAATTGGCAATGACAGATGCGTTTGGGTTATATTTTAGGTCATTGGGCAATGTCTCATGTCATCGGGCAGTATGTTTTCGGGTGCATATTTTCGGGCAATAACATCGGGCCGCATGTTTTCGGGCAATGGTTCTCATGTGCGATTCGGGTGTGTGTTTTCGGGTGTATGTTTTCGGGCAATGTCTCATGTCATCGGGCCATGTCTCATGTCATCGGGCCGTATGTTTTCG
>JBAHVQ010182680.1:3168-16026 GCA_036872915.1 Nanipora kamurai | reverse complement strand
ATTTCGACGGTTTTAGTCATCATCAGGAACACTAATTTTCCTATATTTACTTGTTTCTTATTTTCACTGCTTACCTCTGGCTCCTTTTAAAATTATTTGCTTAATTTTTTAAAATTTAAAATAGACGACTGGTGGACGTTCGTCAAGCTCGTAATCTCAGAAAAGCGATTTCTGAGCCCTAGACCGGAATGGAACCCGCAACCTTCTGATGACCGGTGAGACACTTTAACCATTGAGCTACCGCAACTCAGATGGTGAGCCAGGGTGCAGGTTTGTCATATGTACTGCCTAAGCGGAAGTCACAATATGACCGTAGTCGCCTGATATTTACCAAGCTCCCACATGAACCAAGTTTGTGTTCAGCATTAAGTAATTTAAAAACAGGCAAAATTAGCTGACATTCGGCACGAACAGCAATACAGTCTGTATAGAAATCAGCCTCCAGCTTGTTTTACTCCAGATTGTAGGGTATAAGCATTTACAGACAGGCAACTATAGATATCTCGGGCCCGTGGAATAGATTACTTTGGGGTACTCGCTAGGGTGATACCAGACCGAGCTTTGGGTGCTAAGATATATGTAACTCAAAGAGCAGACTTTCAGTGTCAATTAGCAAAGAGTGCCTCGCAGGACAAAGCGTTGTGTTGATTCGTGTTAATAAGTCCTCAAAACACTTTTTGACAAATTATTCTTGCAACATACAAGAGTAAGCATAATTAGCACTAGCAGGCATACACAGTACTATAACTTTTCATGTCAATATAGAAAAGCCAGATAATTGAGTGGCCAATTATTTCGGTTTTATTCGAAGTAAATATGATGTTAGTTCCACTAATAAAAAAATATTAAAATAATGAGACAGCATCAAAACGGGACGGCTTCCCGATGAGAATTTACCTTTTAGATAATTTCTGCCTTTCATCATCACCTTTCCCATCCTATCAACAAATAATGATCAACTTTACACTGAATTCGACTGTTAGATTTGATTAAATTTACTACTTGAATAAACAAAAGAGCGGCTGACAAGCATGTGGTATCCAAAAAGCCAGTAAAGCCTGGAGAATCGTTTGATATAAATGACTCGTGAGTATTTGTCATCGAGGTATTTATCAAAATTATGGCAAGCAACTATATATAAATATTCTGCTTATAAAAACAACAATTGAAGCCATAATCGACGAGACACTTTTCGTGCGCATTTTAAAAGACATTTAGGGATATTTGAGATGGCGGGCTCTAAGATGTGACCTTAACTTTCTCATTTATGACGTCATTACTACGTCATATTGTTGTCCTTGAAGTGACTGGTTCACTGTAACTGACCAACATAATGTTATTGAAAAGCAACTTAATAAGGTAAATAATTCATTCTTCAAAACTAATCAAAACACTGGTGTCAGGAATGCGTCAGAGCAACAAAAATGACTGACATTACTTGCAGGACAAGCATTTTGATAAATCGTCAAAAGGTCAATACGTACCGTCGTTAAAAGGTTAACGAGATTATCAGATGTATCCAATGCTATTTCCGCCGTGGGCCACAAGTAAAAGAATGTCGGTTGAATAGGTCGACTGCACTGCAGAAACATAATACATGAGATAATTCGCCTGGGTGAGTGCAAACAATGAAAAAGAGAAGGACAGTATATAGCTCGGATGGCAGGTAGTTATCTGGACAATCGATGAAACTTCCACTACAAGGTCTTCGTAGGGTACATAATGAAACAAACAATTAGGAGAATAATGCACCCTTCAGGCCGAGATGTACCACACTTAAACTACCTACAATATTTATGTATGTTTTCTTTATTGTGGATAGCAACTGCAATTTGAATGGTTGTAGTATAAAGCTTTGATTATTGTCTTATGAACAAGTAGACTACCTGGAAGTGATGACAATTTCAAGGCAGCTTTTCTCAACCTGAGAACTCTCTCTTCGTGGCTGTAACCACTCTGAAGGGCCACATGCTTTTTTAAATAAATATACGAATGTAATCGTAAATACAGTTTGAAAAAGTGTCTGACCATCCAGCCAGGTACATGTTGAGATCGTCACTGTTATTTCTACCATTTGCAAGCTGCCATTTAACGTGATGAAAAGAAAGTGTCTGTTTGCGCTTCAAAGGTGCAAGTTTAACTGAAAAAGGCGACACTTTCAACCGCTGTTACTATGAACCAGTTCTTAACATCAACTGATATATTCAGAAGTAACTCGTTTTAGAAGATGTCTTCTAAATACAAAAATGGTAATGTCGATAGTTAGAGAGAAGGAAAAAGAAACAAACTTTACAATAGTTTATCAGTGATGCTTTCCTCTTTGAGGTTAGTGTCTAGAAAATTATTTTTCCTGAAACGCTAGGGTTAGGAAAGGTCAATGAAATATACAATTTATTCGTAGAGTCCCTAGAGGTTCAATCGAGTCGTGGATTCCACTTTTAACATCATTCATGCAAAGTCTAATCCCGTTCTAGCATTCGTAACCAAGTAAGGTTTCTACACTAGAATGTTTGTGGTGTTGTAGGTTACATCCATGCTTTTTGCTTTGTTTGGATTGTAAACACGAGTAAGTATTTCATTGTCTATTATATTACAATAATTACTCATAAGTCAAAATATCCGTGTCTGTAAATTTACCATGACCATCAACAAAACGCACTATTACCGGTCTTTGGGGTGGATGTTGTAAGTTGCAATTCGTAAGGTCCAAGCGAGCGTAAGGCTAAAGCGCCTATTTGTAACCAGGTGAATCAAGCCAGTTTTCTCAAGTTATATGTATTGAATAGCAAGGCTACCAGTATTCCGAGTATCTTTCAAAAATAGAAATTAGATCAGCTTTTATGCGACTCATAGATACCGGATCAAATTTACTGTACATACCATGGCGTAACTGGACGGACCATAAGACCGGCCTATCACAATCGTAATCTTGGGTACCTACAGAAGGTGAAAAATAAGCAATACTCTTAAACTACAAATTGCCGGAACACAGTAAGTTATCTGTTAACTACTCTCACTGATAATTTAACAAAACAGTTCTTATAAAATTTCCGGACGTATTTCCTTAAAAAAATCATAAAATCTGCAGTGAACCTCCGAATAAATAAACGCCTCATCTTAAGTTCACGTATCTTCCCTGGGTTAAACCGAGCTTCTACTATTATTGTATTCTGATACTGTACAATAAATCAATAAGCAATTGGAAATGAAAAAAAAACATTTGACTTTTGTTCCAGCATTTTTTTGGATTCTAAAAGACAAGAAACTAAAACCATTCAGGTTGCATTAATTTCTTTTTCTGAAGCTTCCGCGCCTTAGACTGTTACAATAAGCCTCTGGGCCACATGAAATCGTACTGGTTCTCACTTGGTGTTACACAAATGAAATTTATAGCACAGCAGTGTCTAATTTGTCTCGAAACAAAAGTTAAGGAAGTGTAACCTCCACATAGATAACTTGATAGATACTTGTATTTCAGATCCATTTTCATCGGTTCACTTTTTAGTAATTATGTCAGCTATTATGAACTTACACCATAGGACACTTTAGTCACTTCTGGAGAAAAATTGTTGAATTCAGATAATATAGTTTAGTTCATTACGTGAAGTGGAATCACCTTGGCGCAAGTCACAGCCGCTATCAACTTGCTGAGGTCTTTCACCAAAAAAGAGTCTTGACCAAAATCAGGACACGTGTCTTGCAGGAAAATGATAGGAGTGTTTTGCTGAGAGCAAAGTTGGACGAAGTGAGCACCCTTAAAAGAAACGAAAAGCAATCGTGAGTTATGTGCAAAGAGAATTCAGAGATTCTCATTATAAATATCAAAGCTCAGCAAATAACTTTCAATAGGCTCATAATACGACAGAAATTGGTAAAGTTTGTAATTTTATTGAACTGATGAACTAATTTTAATGAACCAATGTCTGACGTATTATGGGCTTATAGAAAGTTTGCTGGGCTTTAATATTTATAACGAGATTACGTTTTTCGCCTGGTTCGGCTATTGCCATGATATTGAAGAATTCAGAGATTAATATAATTAACTAAACATAATCGATTAATCATTGCTGACAGTGCGTGAATCAAATTTTGATAACATACATTACAAACATTCCCAAGGAATCTCTTGGTAATCGTGAAGAATACTTGGCTAAATGTTCCGGAACGTTTTAGCAACTTGAATGAATTCCATTTCTGCACGTTCGTCGGTCGTGTTGCGATGGGTCTTTTTGTGTCAAAACCATACACGCATCCATGGGTTGGTTACTATTTGTTATCAAAAGCAACGTGTAACTTTAGAGAACCTAAGCAATAGCGACCTTAATTCCTGGATGGCGTTCTCTTTTACATTAAGTTTCGATCCAAAACAAAGAAAATGAATTGTTTGAAATGTCGATGGCATCATTGAGTATCGAAAACAGGCGACACTGACAGTAGTTCAACACTATAAAGATGATTTCGACATCTAGACCATCGACATCTGTCAGATAAGTTTACCGTTACTGACTCGTTAAATAAACTCTCTCTTTGTTTGTATGAAAAATGGTACCGAATTTGCTTTTTCTACATGGGGCAAACGAAGAAACTTTTGTTTCACTGGACAACGCAGATATTTATGCACAATTCAAAATTAGCCCGAAAATTCATAATGGGCCATACGTGTCCTCCTCTAAAAGGAACTAGACGAATATTGATTTATGCAATAAATGGTACATTTCAAGAAGATACCTTTGCAGCAGCTTGCGAAGTGAAAGGCCCTTGGTTCCCTAAAATGCCCACCATGATTCTAAATAACAAACAAAACATAAATGTACGTAACCAGGAGATGGACTGATGTTACGCCGTTTAATGAAATCTTAATGTAGGGTATATTTGAGTGTACATTCAAAAGAATCTTCTCACGATGTACCACAAATTACGAAGGTCATAAAGTTGCGGTAGGGCACTTTGAAACAATAACTGTTAATTACTATGGGACTACATAATTCTGGTTAAGCTTCGACAGTAATACAAATAGTCAATTTTAAGATTCATAACAACAGAGTTTAAATTCCCACCTATGTGACATATTTCCTGTAGTAGTGCCAGCCGCCCTGTTGTAGGGAAAGACATAGATGGGATGGAGGCCAGTAGTGTTGCCTTCGGAAAATATTTAGAGCCACGTCTCTTCACTTCCACATAATAACCTATAGTTATGTTCACATTTTTTCATAAAAATATGTAATAGAAATGAAATCGAGCTCGTAGATTTCCGATCTCGTATGACGAGGCGAGAAAAATACTACAAAAAACCCCTCATAATTCGGCCCAGACATTCTGTAACCAAGAGAGATTTAGAGCCTATTTACTTTGCAATGCGCTGTTCCCGAATCAAAAGAAAGGGTAGAACAGAAGTTAATTTTGTTTGTATGTACAATTCTTCGCCATATAGTGCTAACTGTCCAATCGATACAATTGTTTCACAGGCACCTTTTCAGTCAGTATTATAATCGTTTTCCTGCAGTTGTTCACCTTTGGCCATTCATTAGATATTTAAATATTTGAGCATTTAGTCAATGATTGCCATTGTAATTGTATCTTTTTTATCTTTTTTGTTGTTAGTGGAGTGGTCTATAGTAAGGCAATCTTGACTTTTGTTTTTGGCTCTCTTAATACATTCAAGTTTGGCACCCATGTTAAGCTTGTGGAACACCATGTTTTATTTTATCGCTAAGCTTTCGACCTGTTAACTCAGGACTTCATCAGAGCAATTAATTATCACCATGCAAAACTTCAAAGGATTGAGCATTCAAGTTTTTTTTAGCTACGTAGGTAACTGATAAAGGTTGTATTTTATTGGTACTAACTAAGCGAATAAATTCATGTAAAATTTTACCCAATAAGATTATTGCACGCACTGTTTGGCATGAAGCAGAAGTATGCAAGTCAATCGGTTAGAATCAAAAAGAGCGAAGCTAATTTTAACAGGAATGTCAGTTCCATGGATGTTAGATAGCAGACCAATGGTGTGTCTCATACAAGCGATTCACTTTATTGACTCTTTTCATAGACCTGATGTACATACCCTTTAATGAATGCAAAGCCAGTCACTAGCGTTGCACCAAACTGTGCCTTAAATTCGTGGAATCTGCTGCCGTCAACAATCCTGGCAATAATCTATTCATGAAGAATAACGTCAATAAGTGGTCAGCGCACTAGTAAAAGGAAATTACAGCAGCTTTTGTTGGTATAACAGCATCGCACAGCTTTGCATAGCATAGCATAGTGTGGCTCTGCATAGTGTGACTCAGCATAGTATGGTACAGCTCAGTGCAGTACAATACGGTACACTTGAGTATAGAATCGGCAGGTAATAAGGAACTGTTTGTAGTTTGCTTCTTTAGCATGCTACATTTTTCCAGTGGCGAATAGTTTTTGACTACGTTTAAAAACTACTGGCTGTAGTTCTAGCCAACTACAATGTTTCTGAAAAAATTGAAGAAGGACGGCTTGGGTGATCCATAATAAATGAGTTAAACGTTCTCTGACCAATAAGGTATATTTTATTTTTACGAGCTTTCGATTGCCAGACTACAATCTTCAACATTAACACCTACCTGTTGAAGATTGAAGTTTGGCAATCGAAAGCTCGTAAAAATAAAATATATCTTATTCTTCACTGGGCATTTAACATATTTATTTTAATGTTTCTCTTACGGAGTAATCAGCCTGTCATTGGTGAAACTGCATCAATGGTTTTTCCTTACTTTTGGAATTTCGCATGAACGAGTCAAAAATGAGGATGCTAACAAGCTTAAACAAAAATTTGTTAAGAATTAAATTCGTGCGCAAATCACTACAGTAGTTAAGGGTGTTCGGTCGTATTTATTTTGTGCCGTTGCTAGGGAAATTTTGGTGCCATAAACGAGCATCTCAACTCAAGCCATAGTGACGTCGATGAAATCAGAAAAATCATGTAATTTCCGCTAATAATGAAATTACGATTCTTTTAAGAGTATCGTATAAGAGAAAGGTGTTTTTTGTTCAAAAAAGTACGCATCCATTTGGCAATTAAGTAAATTTGCCCATTTTAGTCGGTTACGATTCACTAATATTTAAAAATCTTTATCACTGTTGCCTCAATGTTTAAATGCACACGTAGTTTTGCCGGGAAAGGATTTTTTTTCATTTACAAGCTTTGTCAGAAGTGACAGGATAATCCCACAGAGCTTGTCGCTCCCTTACGGGGAATTGAGATCTGATCTATTAAATTTTGAACTTTCGGAGGCTCGTGCTCCTCCAAAACTTGTGCTTGCAGGTTGATCTCTTTTACTTCTTCTTAAAATGTTTGCATTTCTTCGTTTCTATATCTTTGTTTGGGTTTTAGCGTCCTTCACCGAGTTATTCAAGTTATTTTGTCTTTGCTAGCACGATAATATTGCCCCAGAACTTTTCTTTTTACAATTTTTATACCGTTCACGTACTCCTTCACACGCATTGTCAGCGTTCGTTCAGCATTTTCATCTATTAAAAATACTTTTTGAGGATAAACATTCCCCGACCGGAATACAAACTGGCGGGAAAACTTGAAAAGCTAAATGGCTTTGGCAACAAGTTACCTAGCAACGAAATACGTCCGAACAACCTTCACCCAGCACCGAAAATTGGATAGTATAAAATAGTATAGTACCGTATAGTGCAGTGTAGTGTACTGTAGTATCGCACAACTGGTAAAATTTTCCTCCATGAACTTTTAAAAAAGAAATACTACATAAAAAAAAGATTTCTCATAAATTCATACGCTTCGTACCATTTTACTCAGATCTAGATGTAATAATTACAATATGAGCTTTGAACTGCGTCCTACGAGCCGCATTAGGCGAATACAGCATATTACTCGCTATACGAATGTGTCTAAATGACCATGTTTTTTTCGGGTATTTTCGAGGTACAGGCCATTTTAGTGCAGTAAATCTAACAAAAAGTTAATTTATTCTAAGACGATTCAGTAACTAATTAACAACTACGGATTAAACAATATTTTTTTTTTTAATTTTGCCATGAAAAATTAATATTATAAGATAATCATACTCTCTTAATTCTAACAATTGAAATTTCAATCTATTCGTCCCTAATTCCAGTCTTTCCGGTTTGGTATTGGGGACCAAACATTCAAGACTGGTTATCAATCTTTTGCCAAAGTGAACATTAAAACGATCAATCTAAAATGATTTATGTTTCAGTCGAGTTAGAGTGAAATCTGTTTTTTCCCGCCTAAAAAATAATTTAGATTGAAAAAAACGACCGCCTCAATGATTGAAATTTGCAATCTTTTGAATTAGGACTGTATACTAAAACTTTAGGAGGTCTGCATTAGGAAGCTTGGATTCGGTTTTAAGCCTGGGGCAATGTGTTCTATTACACTGTCATAATGTACATTTTGAAGATGATCAAATCCGACGATTCCTGTGGACTCCAAAATCTTTACAGGTGTACAAACTGCAGTTTCATTTTAACATCGCACGTAGGTAAAATAAATAAGTGTACACAGAAAACAGTCATGATAAATTACCTGATGAATGGGAAGGATTTTAGTTTCGTCGTGCATTGATAGAGGTCCCAGTTCTTCTGGATCATGAAGCGGTTCTTCGTAGTCTAGAAAAAAATAATCAGGGGTCTCATTAGTCTGCATCAGGCGTCCCCTAAAAATTTGCTTTAGGATACACCTAACAAACTCTAAAGTTTTCACTCGGAAAAACAGTATAGGTAGTTTGGTCAAAAAATGAGAAATTTAAAAAGAAAACATGAAAACTTTTTTCGATTGACGGTTGAAATAGCTGACAAAATTGGCAAAAAAGACTGCTGTCCAAATTGAAGCATCAGCGAAGTTCGCCGCTCAAATCGTACTAACATTACTGATAGTTTACGAAATAGATTTCGCAGTCAGATCGGTGCTAAAAATTGCAGAAAAATTGCAGTTCAAATCTTTCCCGAAAACGCTTAAAGATGTAAATTTTTATGACGTAAGACGGCTAAGACTGGGTTCTCACCACCTGACTTTCCTTATACCTTGCGGCTGGAACAGCGATGATTGTGTATTCAACGATGCAAAAATATCTCGAGTGACCGAAAATGCTTCTTCTTCTGTCTCAGCAAAATAGTCGGTACATCCGCTTACACTGCAGGTCGAAGAAGAAAAAGTAAATTCTAAATAAAGTCTAAATAATCCAAAACATTTTTGGCGTTAAAAAATTGGTGGGGAGCTATGAAAATCCAACCTGAATCATTTAGGAAGTTAAAGGTGTGCTATTCATAGACGGAGGCCTTTCGCTCGAAATGTTAGTAATGATTATAAGTTTTACATTTAACCATAATCCGGAGTAGACGCGGTATCTTGCTAAAGTATAGTAAGATACGGTTTCAAAAGGATTAAGTTTGGTAAAAAGAAAACTCTCGCCGCCTTCATTCGTAATAACATGTTAACTATTCTCCAGTTCGACTCCCCGATAACTGCACAAATTGTGAAATGAATTAAAATAGTATAGATATATAAGCAAAACTATATATTTTCTGAAAGCTCAGTTTTAGGAGATTCCAAAAATGTATATTTATTGGTGCATACATTTTGTATAAATAAATCTAATAAGGTACTTGTTAACTCCTAAATCCGGTATGTAGGTTTACAAGAACAATCTACCGTCTTTTTTGGGTTAAATTCATGTGCAACTAATGTCAAAGTTTATTGAGAAATTTGGCCTTTGTATCTTTTTTAAAACGAATAGTTTGTGCGTCTAATATCGTCTAATTTTCACCGACATATTTGGCAAGTTCTCCTTAAAAATTTTAAACAGCAAAAAGGTACAACATAAGAAAAACGCAAACAATACATACCTGGAATGCACCGTAGCTCCACCTAGTTCCTCAGCTGTAACCACTTCACCCGTTGCAGCCTAGATATGAAGAGAAGAACATAATAAGTATGGAATCAGATGTCCAACTATGTGTCGGCTCCTCTGATGTTTGTTCCCTTATATTTTCTGCCAGTGGTACCTTTGTAGCAAGCATTCTCGAAAAATGTTTAAAGTGTGGCGTAAGCACTGTTCTCTTTTTAGAAAAAATAGAAACAAGTCAACAATTTTGGAGTGTTTACAATGATTTAAACAGTTTTTAAACAACTATACTAGCAGACGTTGTGCGGCATATGATAGCTTGCTGTGGGTAGATGGATATTGCGCATGCTCCCCAAGCTTATAAACTCAGAAAAGCTTTCTGAGTCTCTGACAAGAATTGAACCCGTAACCTTCTGATCGCCAGTGAGGTGCTCTAACCATTGAGCTACATGGACTCAGATGGCAGAGTGAAGGTGACCATTTTCATTCCGGGATGAAAGCTCGCACCACCTTTACATGACACCTGAAGTTTTAGACCTGAATGTAATTTCATTCCGGAATGAGAACCAGTGTGAGCTCAATCCGGAATGAGGTCAATCTCATTCCGGATTCATGTAAACAGTTGAAGCGACTTCAACACAACCGGTATGAACTCAATCCGAAATCACTCCCTCAGTAACAATAAAAGAAGTAGTACTTCAGATTTCCTCAGTTCCTCCATCATGGCAAGATTTTCGAAAAAGCGTGTGTCACTTTAGCTGTCAAAACGATGGAAAATAAGGAAGTGTGTGACTGGCACAACAACGGATTTCCGCGATCGTTACCATTTTATCGTTTAAATGTGATCATGCGCAAAATGTCGTATCTTTACTTTGTATCGTTATCGTTGTACAATTTGAGCGAAGTAACTTTTTCCCGGCGACACATCTTTTTCACGTGGCGCCCGGAAGAAGGTATATACCTGGATATATAGTATTTATTTTGTAGAACTGCGGCTTTTACATTTCGATAACCTTCAAACATTAGTATCTGTACGAAACTATATTCATAAATACCTGAACTAAAGGAGGACCTCCAAGGAATATTGTTCCAATCTTATGGACTATGACTGTCCTGTCGGCCATCGATGGAATATAGGCTGCCCCTGCGGTGCACGAACCACACACAACGCAAATCTAAATGATAAGAGACACCATTTGGGGGTACCAGGTTTGAAAGCTTGCATGTGCTCCCAGTTGCAGTAGCATTGTGATTGATTTAAAGCTAGAATTCGAAAAGTTTGTCTTGAGCCTTAACTGTAATTGTACTTAGCAAATTCATTAATAATTAATAAAGGAAAAGCAAAAGAAAATGAATATTTAATTAGTATTGTGAATATGGATACAGCATCATCCGAATTTACATGCACCTTTTCCTTCGAATTTCTTTCGTATCCCTAAAATAGTTCGTAAATATACACATTCAGATTTTTCTTTTACTTTTAACGAGATATTTCGAAAGATCTACTTCCTTCATCAGGTTAGATGCTACAGTTTATTGTGTGATGGTGTCATTCAATATATCACACAATAAACTGTAGCATCTAACCTGATGAAGGAAGTAGATCTTTCCAAATATCTCATCAAAATTAAAAGAAACACTAAAAAACGTTGTGAATTTTATGAGAATTATACATTCAGATGCGTTCATTGGATAAGTAACTTACAACATTCGCGTCCGAAATGTATGGGGATTTACTACAGCTCGCCTTGTACATTCCCATACACTTCAGCCGTTCATACTGTAAATAGTACTTGCAACTAAATAAAATAGTACTTGAAATAATCCCGTTTTAATAAAAGTTATTATTATTATAATAGAAAGAAATTAAAAAGTTTTAAAAAAAATCGTTTTTGTTATCAGTTTTTTGTTTCTCACTTTCACTAAAGTTCTTTCAATTCAATTTTATGATCGATCAACATTTCTTACAAAGGGACTCAGCCGTTAGGGTGACAGCATCCCATCGTTGAAATCATGTTTGAGGTGATTCGGAGTTCCGCTTCTATATAGAGTAGGAACCAGACAATTTATCGCAGGTGGAAATAGTTTGTGAACTCTCATCGAATTTATTGGCTCACCACAAAATCCAAAATTCATGATCCCAAAAGGGGTAGAAACTCTGTCCTTTTACTAGTAACTTGTTTTATTTGCCAATCAACAGAAAGAAATAATATATTGACGGACCTAAACCTGGCTTACAACAAGATTGCCGTTGTTCCCCGAGGCGGAACCGAGGATACCAATCGTGGTTGAGGGGCCACAAAAACCACACTGTTTCTCCAAAATACCAGTAAATAAGTGTTTTTGGCACACATTAAATGTGAAATGACTAAAAAGCGTTATGGAAAACCTTTGGACAGTATTTGAACGGAGAAGGGAGACGTGTAAACATTGAAAGAAGAAAATTACCTCACTTGCCAATTTAAGTTTGTAAAAGAATATCAAGCAGTCTATGATAGTCTGAAAAATAAACTCGGTAGTCTACCAACCTTTCATCTTCTATCAAGAAGTCGCACCGGTGATCAGTGATAGTTAAATTTGTCGATCACCTACTCTAGCCTGAGCAAAAATTTATCCACAACCAGATTTTTGCAGTCACGTGACCTTAATATAGCAGGGTATTTTCACAGCGGGTTAGAGGAGCGAAAAAAAGACCCTGGGTACGAGGTTGGGACGAGCCCTGGGGACAAACTTCCTCGAGTTCATTATGCAAAAAGTTTGTCGCGGGGGCAAAATTCTATCCCCGTGATTTTTTGCATGAATTCAAATTGATCCGGATTCATACGACAAATGGCTGAGAGAAAGCGGTACCCCTGGAAGATGTCCCTTCACCTGAACAGTTCATGTAACAATTCTTAGCGATAGACTCCGAAAAGGGCCAATTGCGCAGCGTCATTTAATTCATTATTTATTTATTTATTTATTTATTTATTTATTTATTTATTTATTT